>JANEHU010001689.1:0-99441 GCA_027563435.1 Nasonovia ribisnigri
GAAGTTGGAAATATTTTTTATTTTTTTTTTAGTCATGCATACCAATAATATACAATATATCTTACACATCTATGTAACTAATAATAAATGATATACCTATTACTTCCGTATATACGTAGGTATAGTATTATGTATGCATTATAGGGTTTTCTTAAAATATTTTAACTTGTATGTCTTTCGTGTATTGTCATTGTTGCGTTTGTTTAGCAGACCAAAAACTACTAAGCAGAGCCCTACTTGGGAATTTTTGGTCCTGTGGCTATATTTTTGGTAAAGCCTCTTAACTTAAAATATAAATCCAGTTTTTTTTTTGATATTTTGACTTTTATATTAAATTTATATTTTAAGATTATAAATAAATATTATACCATAAGTCTATGTGTAATTTTATTATTGATATATTGATTGATATAAATAAATTGTGGACTGTATTACAGTAATATATAGGGCCCCTAATTATGTCAGGACCAGGGCTACAGTCCCCTTAGTTAAGATTTCCGTTATATACCTTATTGTATTACCTCGCAACTTAATAGCACAGTGCAATAATTTATATTGAACAGTGAAAGAAAAATCAACATCGTTAAATTAAAACAATAAATATAAAACGTTATTTTTATTGAGTGTAATTAAAACAATAAAAAACTTATTGATGTCCATTTAAAAGTAATTTAATATATTCAGCAGGTATTTATTATAGCACAAAAAAACTTTATTCTTGTGGATTCTATATAGGTACCTTCCAATCAATAAAATAAATTAGTTACTAATTGCCACTTGTAACCGTATAATAGCATATAACTTTTCTTTATAGATATTTAATTATCCTATAATAGAGTTGCAAAAAGAGTACTGGTATAAATGCCGTTCGCGAATTATCTATATTCCTCCTTAAACATATGGGTATAATAGATTTAAAATTAATTACAACTAATTACCACGGCTGTTTTAAGCAAAAAACATTTTAACTTTGCACTGGTATACCTAATTAGTAATTAATTATATTAACGACGATCATAAATCGAAATGATATTATAATGTAATACGACAGCTCATCTCATCATAAGTTTAAAAAATATACATCTACTCATTTTAATATTGATGTACACGCATCGACAGTTTTGAATTATTGCAAAACTGCTAACAAGTTACTAGTCGACTCCATTTCTTAATATCTACTGTGCATAAGTAGGTATATTACAAAATACAAAGTGAACACACTGCACTACAAAATCTCTGTTTTTATGATTTCCGCATAACTGTATGTATTTAATTGAGTAAAATACGCTTCAATATATCATGTTTATACTTATTTATCTATCATTCTAACCAATATTATATAGAAAATACTACAAATTAGTCGTAGTAATAGTACCCATATACATAAAAGTTTGCATGTATTTAGGGTGTGTTTATATTAAATCAAAAAACTGTACGAATTTGATGTACATTAAAATAATATAATTCCATATATTATGGTATGTAATATAACAAATATTTATAGGTACATAATATTGTATCTTCTACATTGGTATAATCACCATGCCAACTTAAAAACTCTTCTATTATTTTAAAAATGTTTTATATAAAAGTATCATTCACATACCTATTTTATTTTAAATATTTTAAACTACAGATATGAAATTTCGAAATGGAAAGCGGGATCGGAGTGGTTCAATGGGGGTCTCGATCCCTGGGGGTTGGTGAGCGAGTCGAGCGGAGTTTACTATAATAATATTAAAAATTAAGTGTATATACAACATATGGGTAGGTATATGAAATATGATACAGTTATATTTTAGTTCCCTACCTTATTCATTAGCGTGCCTATACGAAATAGCTGGTTAAGAGTTAAACAAATAATATAGTGGATACTAGACAGTAGATACCTATTGATCTATTTTCTTCTGTTTGTTATAATTATTATTAGAAAAGGAAACGTTGACACGAATCTGAGCGTTGCTCACAGAAAAAAAAACCATTTCGAACGCATCGTGCATTATATTGAATTAATCGAGTCTGATTATAGTGCGCTCGTTGGCCGTTATTTTACGAGCATGAAATCAATTTTCCGTCAAAATAAAACCCGGTCTTCAATGATCTTTGAACGCGTTCTCGTCGAAAACCATAATATGGATAAAACGCGTTTAAAAGAAAAAAATCATCAATGGTATTTTTGGGTAAAATATATTAAATGTACATGCGAACGATTATATTGACATATTATGCCGAATAGCTGTTGGGGTTTTGGTTCGAAAACACGAAACTATTCGCCGAAGATGTGTGATTTGAAACCGTTGTTTTCTAAAACGCATAATATAGTTCCTGCGAGTTATAAGAAGATGTAGATGTATCAAACATAATATGCATTACAATATAGCTATTAAAATTGTTCGAGTTAATTTCTATAATAAAACGAAATTATGGTTAACAATAATCTCGCGGAATTCTGTGCAAATCATAAGTCGACTTTCCGAATCTAGAATTTAATAGGCAGTCGCCAGTTTTACACGGGCAATTAGGATTTAAAGGTACCTCTGCTTATAAAATGTGTAGAATAGGCGCAACACAAACGCTTGACTGATATGATGAACATAATATATTATTATTTGAATGATCCCGGTCCGTGGTGTTTCTCTGTGTAATATTTTATTATATTGCCTATATACGGCTTACGATATTATTATACGCGTCGATTCCTTCATTTTTCAATAATAATTGCAGTTCTTACAATATAATATTCGTGTTCATATATACCTACTAATTAATATAATATGTAGTCCAATTTCGCTTTTCACCAAGTATATTATGTTTTACAAAAAAAAAAAAAATGGATTATAATTTATAATAGTAATATAATAGGTAACCACACTATGTACCTACTATGTAGAAGATAATTGTAGTAGAACGATTATAAAAACGTTGTAACATAATACACACCTCAACGCGGCATGAGTTATATATTATAATATAAATATATATTTATGAAACACGTTTTTAAATACCGACCATTTACCAAATGAATAATTATTATTTCCCGGACTAATAGAAATATATTATTTTTAACTTAGAATTATATTAATATAGTTATACCATACCTATACCTATATATATTAACCTTATAATGTCTATAGAATATATTTAAATTAGTCTGCTATTATAAGACCCACATAAATAATTATTCTTTATTATATAATATACTGAGATTTTGAATAAAACACAAGCGTAGAAGACCCTATAGCTGGTACCTAGCTCCTTTTATTTTTTTTTATTGTATTTTTAAGCCGAAACATATAATAACACTGAAGTAATATAAAATTTGGCCTAAAAAAAAAACTGACAAAATCGTCAGTTGTCAATTGTCATTAATAGACACTAATCCATACTATATGTATAGTAATTTTTAAACTTCACCGTAGACTGTACAGCTCAAGTATTACGTCATTGTATAGGCCGTGAGGAAGTCATTGCAGTTGTATAGCTAAAGTAAACGGTCATTCTTCGCACGTGGGCAGGTCGTTGGTATAACGGGTCATAATAATTATTAATTTGAAAGTGGTTACCACGATGATAATCAACTGTAAAGACGTTTGGATGTTATACGTTTAAATATTTTATTTGGTATGTGTTGAATTTATAATTACATATTATTTTATACTAAACGTGTACAAGGGTGTTTAATGTTATCATATAGATAATAGTTATGATTTAATATAAAATGGCAAATGCAATAATAGTATACTACCTATATTACGATTAATATTAATTGTATAATAGGATACCTATAACATTGTATTTTTTTTTAACTAAAAAATAAACATGACCCTGTTAAACGGAACTAACATCATATTATATACAATATACATACTACATATAGGTACCTGATTGTATATAGTTTAACGAATGGTGTTTTACTTAAATAGTAAGAGTAGTAAGACTACCTACCAAATTACAATTGTTTCTATAATGATAAAACCTATATTCTGCCCTACTATCTACCGTGGTAAAAGCAGTAATTGCAAATATAACAGTTTTGGGAAAGTGAATCTTGTGTTTTGGGTTTTTTCTTAATCACATATTTTAAGTAAGTACCTATGTATACATTTTTACTAAAATATATAGATAATTACTCCAGAAATTCCAAAAAGCTGTTCATTTTGGGATGTATAAATAATTTTGAAATTTTTCTCATATTAAAGAAGTTACCTACCTATTGCTTTTAACTCCAGCATTATTCACATATACTAGAGTACAATTATGAAATAATAAAATACAGTATCGTCATCAATATGACAATATAATTTAGGATTGCTCGTAGAAAATTCAGACAACTACAGTAACCAAATAAATAATAAATAAAAAATATATTTCTGAATCATTAATAGATAATAAGTAATAACTATTACATATTGTTTTTTGAAGAATGCATTTACGACAACGAAATTATTATCTATAAATACCTATCAGTATAATATATACAACTATACTAGAAGAAAATGTCTGCAGTGGATTTACCCCTTCTTAAACTACATTAAATGTAAACCAGACAGATTTTTAACACAGTTTTATGGGTTAGATTAGATTAGGTTGTTTTAACCAAATATAAAATACCGGTCTAAAATGATGCCCAATCATAATAAATGTAATATTTTATTTTCTGTAACTCATAGCAACAATATATAAATAAAAAAAAATAACAGTTTTTAGTGAGTCAACTATAGTTATTCAACAAATGTGTTGAACAGTAAAAAGTAAGTAATACTTGTTAATATGTTTCAAGATAGTTTTTACTGTTCAAACTGAGAAGGTTTTTAATTTTAAAAACATTATAATATATAGAGTGGACTAAGCTTGCTCACCTATAAGCCATCTATGTAGAACCAATCTCCGATCTACGGCTTTATTATATGATGATGATGAACAAATCCCAAACAGACAACAGTTGATTATATTGCGACCCGATAATGGTCGTAAACAACATTCATACTTAAATAAATTGACTACTTTTATCAAGATTTTTATGTATAAAATAACTCACTTTTAAGTAGAGCACTGTATGTATAATATAGTAGATAGTTATAACTTATAATAATAAATAATAATAAATTGTCGGCTCATCCGTGTACAACAACTGTTGACCGAGCAGTTATGCGTTTAAATACAACATTTGATCACCTACAATACACAACTTGTTAGATCTTCGATGGTGGTGTTTTCGAATGCCGATCAACCGAAAGGTTAAACGTTCGAGATTGTAACACGATTGCGCCCGTTTTACCTTTTTACATGTAAATAACGCTACACGCGATTGCGATCAACAAATCAGCACGATTGCGCCCATTTTACCTTTTTACTTAAAAAAAACTCAACACGATTGCGCTTCGTGAAACATAATTCTTGCCTTTCAAACAATATTTTCCAATATACACTATTTAAAATAAAGTCGAAGCGGTTTGTGGTTAACAAGTTAAAAATACGAATTAACCAAGTTTGACTCTATTGATATACATGTCAATCTAAACATTTGTCATATTTTCTTCCATCATTTTAACAAATTTCTTTTCCAATTTTACAGCTAGGCTTAGGATTGACAACAAAATTAAATTGTTAACTTGGTTGGAGATTGTTTCTTATTGAGACATTAGTACACATTAGTATACACTACTTAAAACTATAAATACATTTTTTTTTAATAATATTTGTCCAGATATATCCATAATAACTCAATAAATTATGAAAACTACAAATTTCATTTAGTTATAGGTACCTACATCAAATTGAATGTTTTTATGTTATACCTATACATATAGATATTCATGAAAATACCTGCGTTTATGAAGAATAATATATGACAAATGTTTATGATGTATTTATACAGTCGAACTTGGTTAACTCAAACTTTTAACTTCAACATTGAATGTACTGTATTTTTAAATAGTGTATTGGAAAATTGTTGAAAGGGCAAGACCTATTTTTCACGGAGAGCAATCGTGTTGCATTTTTTGTAGGTACAGGTAAAGAGGTAAAACGAGCGCAATCGTACTAATTTTTTGAGCACAATCGTCTTTCATTTTTTGCATGTAAAAAGGTTGGACGAGCGGAATTGTGTTTCACAGAATGTTCGAACAGTAATCAGTTATAAAATTGTGTGTAGGAAATATAGGTTGGTAATAAATATTAGGTATTAGTTTATTTCAAACTTTAAGTTGTCTTAAATATTTACCAACTAACTGACTATTATCGATTATTAAAAATAATAAAGATAGGTAATATAGATAAAGATTATTGTTTATGTACAATGAAGTTTTCAAAATATTTAGATTAATTTTAAAATATTTATACAACTATACTTCCCGTAAAAACCTATTCACGTCGTCTTACGGTATGCGGTATACAGTTAATAACAAAAATATATTATAATAAATTATACCTAATAAATAATAATTAATAATATAATATATTGATATTTTTAGTAAGAACAAGTTCAATGTACGTACATTCTACTAACATAAAAATAAATGGCTTAAATTAATTTAAATAAATTACGAAATATCTTTAGAAATCTACACTGACGAATTGTTTTTTGCATGCAATGATTGATCATCATATTAAAATTTAACACACTCATAGCAGTGATGTCTTACTCAATACTAAGGTACACTCGAAACCAGAGCAACTATTTTCTGTTTTTTTGTGTCTGTGTACACTGTACACGATACGTAGTCGAAATAATGCTTCGATTTACAACTTCAGTATCTTTTCTGATGGGAAAGTCAAACTGGGAGGTCAACATTTAAAATTCTCAGTATTTAACAAAAGTAAAAACAAAAAAAATTAAGGAAGAATTTTTACACAAAAACGGTTTTCAACAATTGATTTTTGATGTACCTAACTGTAACTCTAAAAAATTACCATATATAGGTACATGAAATGTTCACTGAAGTTTATACTGGCATTTTCTATAAACCATTCAATTTGACTTATGTTGAGGTTTTATAAGCATATGTTATTTTCGAATATTATTAGTTTCATTTAAATTAAGGTTGATAAAAAAAGTTAGCGGAAAGTAAAAAAAAGTTGAGCATAAATCCACAATAATTTTTCTGAGCGTCTGAAGTCCAAATTTTTACAAAATTTGAACAAAAATTTTGAGTTAGAAATGGATAAAAATTTTCCTTTTTATATCTAAGGTTTTAAAATGTAATACACTATTCCTCATAAGTAAAACCCCCCTTTATCAAAACATTTTATACAAAATACTGTCCTAAAATTATATTTAATTATAACAACTATTTTATTTTGACGCAACCAATGGCAACTCTATGCAAACAAAAAAATATTCGTTTTTCGTGAGCCCCTAAATATGAATTTTAGAAATTTTACTATGAAGATCACATTTTTGGGTATAGCTGTACAAGATTACTACTTACTACTGTGCTAAATTTCAGAACCATGAGTGCGATAGATTCGGTTGTGGATACGCTTACACATACAATAATGGACTTTTATTAATATTATAGGTACCTATAGATCATTTATTATTTCGTGCGTATTACACTTGTTTACATGTTACATTTTTTAAAATTGTTATACATTTATAACTTCTAAAACATGTAAAAGTTGTTCTTGAGACACATTTTACAATGTTAAATATAACTGTTTGTAATAGAACACCTGCCAAAATCTTTAAGTAGGTTTAGGTATATACCTATATAGGTATATACCAATATTGGCATATAGAGTACATTATTTATTACCTGTGTCCGATTATAATAGTTATAATAATTATTAAATCTTCTGGAGTAACGGTTGAAGTACAATTTGTTTAGATTTGGTCCTACTTAGGTGATGATAGGGTTTTTCTAATAATATAGTATTTTAATAGGTACATATTACCGCTATAATACAGATTGTAAAACATTCAATTATTATAAAATTTTATATTTAAAGCGTGTTTTTTTTATATATATACTCATATGCGCTTTAACCGTTTTTACGTTAAAATTTGTAGTTTAATAGCATATAATAAAACAGTTAAATTATTTTATATTTTGTACTACTGAGTACTGGAACTATATACAAATGGGAATATGCGGGAGAATACGAGGACAGAATATCTTTTAGAAAGTGAGGTTTCCGGGATCCACAAAATATATTTTTATACCCATTATATTATATGCAATAAAAATACCGTCTTCTATAATAATCCGATTTTAACCCGTGAACTGCAATGCACCTATTTACAATGCAAGTTATTATTAAAATATAAAACAAGTTATTTTTTATCGTAATCGGAGTTCATGATTCTAATATATCGTTTTACTACATTAATGGATTTAATTGTGTATGACACAAAATTGTTGAACATTTATATTATTGTTTATAAAAGTGGTATTTCAACCAAGTAAGTCGCTCTGCTGTAAAGTAGGTGTTGAGTAGGTCACTGCAGCAGTAATCATGGATATCGTGTTAAATTTGAATTTAATGAAAAATCATTGCACATGAAAAATGATTTCGAGCAGTGAAAAGGCCAATATTACTTTTCATGATATTTAAAAGTTATATTATACATTTATAAATTGCTAACAATAATTTATTTTTCTATTTCTTTTGCAAAAAAAAAAAAATGAAAAAATAGCATGTATTATAATATAGTAATTATTATAATTGTAGGTGCCAATTATAATGTATTTATTTATTATTATTATAATATTACTATTGCTGTTATTTACTTATAAATGAATACTGTCGTAGCGTAGATCTATGTTAATAGGTTCGTGGTATGTAATGTATATTAAAGATATATTTATAAAAGCTTAGAATTATACTAAATATACTCTGAAAATGTAATTTTGTTTAGTAAATACTAAATAATAATAAAAAAAACAACCTAAGTGTAAAGTCCCTATGAATAGTATTTTTTGAATTATAGCAAAATTAATAAAATCGTTATTTTTTGTTGAAATATTACATAAGATATAATACATTTATCAAAATTTGAGTTTAAAATGTCTATAAAAGAATTGTTTATAGATATTTATATAATTTTTTCAAGGATGGACACTAACGAAATAAAAGGTTTAAATTTTTAACTTAACTAGTTACTTTTGGATTTTCATTAACCTAACTAGGTACTAACTTACTAAATTTATTTTTAACCAACGTGAAATTAATGAATTCATTTTTAATTTTAAGAAATAAGTAAGTTAATTTATTTTGTTTTTATTTGAGTTTTTATCGTTTTCAGAACAAACATATTTTCCGTAAATTGTTTAAAGTTAAACATTTTATATTTTTCCAATCACTCTGTACTCTATAGTCTATATAGGATTGTTTTTCAAATATAAACAATGTTATATAAAAGTAACATTTTAAATTGATTTAACATATGAAGAAAGTTATTTTTATTGTTTAGTATAAAGATAAATGTTATTTAGGTTTCAATTATAGTTAAGTATATATACATGACAAAATGTATATGTTAATATATTATCCAACTATTTAAACTTATTTATTAAATTTTTGTTTAAATTATATTTTCATTTCTAGTATAATTTTAAGTTAATTGTATATGATGGATATAAATCCTTGGATTTTTTAATAGGGGGATGAAAACCTTATTTTCAATTTCAAGCTATTTACTAAAAAAAATTATCATATCAAAAACCAAAAAAAAACCAACTAAGAGTCAACAGTTTAAAAATAAAAGCTTTGTGTACAACTCGTTGGACAGTATGTCACAATTCATACTATTATTAGTTTTCGTGAACACTGAACTCTTTCCATTTTTATTGTAGATGGCCTTGCCCTTTGATATGCTAGAAGAAGACTTTGATCGTGAAATATCAACTAAAGTAATAAGTTTCAATTCTACTATAAAAAGATTAAAAAAATTGTATTATACTGTACTACAGTCTACTAGTTTACGGCTGATTGCCGTGTGGTTTTTGTTGTTTTTATCTTATTCTTACTTTCGTGAAATTAATTTATTAATATTTGTTGAAAATGACGAAAACCAAACTGTCTGATATTTTGTCGTATGCGTTTATGCGTTCAAGAATTTTGGCAAGCAATTTTTTCTACAGATGAAAGTGTAGGTGCTGTTTCATAAAGTTTGCAGTAAGTTTTGTGTTTAGTATATCGTGTAGGAGCAGGAGTCGCCAACCTTTTACAACAAGTGAGCTACATTAAACATTTTAAGTTAAACATACCTCACTATAATTTATCCAGGTAGGTACCTATATTATTTATATTATTACATGCAGTATAATAATAAATTGTATATCTAATAACATTTTTCTTATAATATTTCTCCATCTGAAAATTTTATATTTTTCATTGCTAATAAATACTTAACTTTGTATGCAATGCATAACAGTGTGTTTCAGATTATGATCAACCGATATTGGGATAATTAATCTTTAGGTTACCGCACACTGGATCGGAACAGAACGGAAACGAATTTATATCATCGGAACGGAAACTATAATTTTGTCCTCACACTGTGTCGGAACAAGTCGGAATTCCGCGGTCATATACCTTGTCACATTTTAATCTCGTTACCCATGTCCGATAATCGAAATCAATAAATCGTATTATTACATTACTTATATTTAATATTTCAGTGTTAGTAAAATATAACGAGTGATACAAGATATAGGTATTCTTAGTGCATTAAATCGTATTTTTCTTCTTTTTTAGAACATTTAAATTCACACCGTAGTGATGACAAACAAAAAATCACACACATCATCGTGAAACTGCGATACAATCACCTCTTCGCTTATAATGTGAAGTAAACTGTGTCTGACTGTGTAGTGTGTAAGACAAATTATTATGATATGATATGCAGGTACGATGTAATTTATTATGTTCAATGTTCAGCAGTGTACATTATCCCAATAAGCCACTTTTTATATAAGTTGTACTTCTTCGTCTACTCTTTGCAGATTATTTTTGCCGATCACTTTAATGCAATGCGAATGAATGCAGATAATAAAACTCTATTACTCGTTGCATCAATGTAATAAAAATAATATTATAATATGCTACGAGAAAAAAAACGGAATACGTGAAAAAACGGAATACGAGAAAAAAAACGGAATATATGAAAAACCTTTTGATGTTGTATACGAATTAAGTAACCGCCAGAATTTGGTCCGTGAATAACGGTGTGCAGACTGCGGACTCGGGATAAATCCAGTGGTTTATGTAAACGATTCTGTGACCGAAACAATGTATTATGCATCGTTGTCATTATTTTTTTTCTATATAATATTTACAAAATATATATTTAATATGATTACCGTTACATACCGATTTCCAACTATACAGTGTAATATATTATATATCTATAATATACAACTTCATAATAATAAATATATAATGACTGTTTACGAACCTGCCTATATAATATTATATAGTTATAGGACCCTACGATTGTAGTAGTTTCCAATAGACAATACCTTAAGGTTTTAAGATATATTTGTGTGTGTGTTCAAATATTTTAAACGATTGTGATATGTGTTAAGTCTATACAGTGTATATACATAGTATACATACAAATCTATGTGTGTGTGTGTGTGTGTGTGCATATTAGGTAATCTTATACCCAAGGATATGCACCCCGTAGTCAAATTTTAAGGAGGGGTTCACGAAAATGAATATATTTTTGATTGTATAGGATTGCCATTAGTTACGGAAAACTATAATAATTAATAATTATTTTATTTTCCGTAACCAATGGCATTTAACTGAGTTTAAGACATCAGTGGCGTACTCCCCAGATCATTTTTTTTTTAGTTAATTATTGTTAGGTAGTAATAAACATACACATTTTTAACTACACGATGTGACACAATTAGTACTAAACCCTCATCAGTTTTATTTATTAGAGATTTATAGGAATGTGGACAATGTGGTATCAACATATTGAAAATGTGTAAAAAAAATCATCAAAGAATTTTAATTTTAAGACAACGATGAATGATTTGCAACAAAGATTGAATTTATATTCTAACGACAGAACATTCGCATTTTCTTATTTAAAGTGGTTTAAATTTCACATAAATAATAGTATGTTATAGATATATGTAATCGGATTTAAATTTTTAACTCGATTTTATTTTGTACAATAAATTAATTAACTATTTTTATTTTAAGCTAGACTTAATAGATTAGCTATTGATCCGTTGCATGTCGATGCAATTATTGAGAAACTAGTTAACTAAGCTAAAAACCAAAGAAACGTGGCAGTCTGTTATAATTTTTTTTTTATTTATATATTGTTGCTATTAGTTACTAAAAATAAAATAGTTCATATGATTAGATATAATTGCAGACCTGTATTTTATATTTGGTCAAAACATCTGAAATAACTGTATTAAAAATCTGTGCAATTTACATATAACGGAGTTAAAGTAGGGTTAAAAATCCACGGGAATTGTGTTTGTCACGGGCAACGCCCGCGCCGTGTAGGATCAGCAACTATCAAATAGGTATATAATAATTATAATAAGTAATAATGTATCTATGTATAACCTAATAATAAATAAAATATATCAATAATAAAATGAATACCTATAATATAGGTACCTATTCCGAGTATACACTAATTGAAGTATAGTATCAATGGATTACTCCTTCTATCATGTCATCACAAGATTATCTAATTTGCTTATTGTATAATTTTGAATACAGATCGTAAATGTTTCTATTTTTCTTATTAAAAAAAAGGTATTCCGTGTGATTAAAATTTCTGTAGGTAAATATATTTTATTTGAAGTTCAAAATATTACCTTAAATTGTAGACTATATAGGCAATAGGCGCATGTATAATGTCCAGCTCCAAACTACTTAAGGTCAATTTGTTTTCAAATATAAAACAGTTCAATCAAAAATATTATAAAATGATCTCCTAGCTCCCCACGAAATAAAATCTCGAATTATTGCAATCCTTGCATTATAGTACCTACCTATATCTAGAATTATTTGAATTTTCGAGCACTTTTAAGATGTTTTAAACCTGGTTTATTCTTAACACCGTTCGTGTTTAATAAATATGTCATATTCCTATATTCGTTTTCATTTCAATGATAATGAATTTAAAATCTTTTACAAATAAAGCTCATCCTGATTCCTCGTGACAGCAACACTGACAAGATGATCGTTAAAATGTCAAATGCTGTACGACGTATAAATGTATAATGAAATAACCCAAAATTATTATATAGTACCTTCATATAATTGGGCCTGGACGGTATATATGACAGTCGTCAAAAAAAAAATTGATAGTCGACTGCAACTACTATAATACCGCTCTACTGTATAGTGTTTATTTCTCGACATGTTTTTCTCATTTTACAGTCATTTTCATAGTGATATATAGCTCATTAACTTCGGTAATATTACTATTACTTGTTACGTTTACAAAATGTTTATAAATTCAGCGTATTTCATATACGTCACACGATATGTGACCATATACCTATTATTATTATATTAACCAATTTGTTATTCGAGACCAGTTTATACAATAAACATACAACATAGACACGTAAGTATAGGTAGATAATATTATATATATTATGCTATTTAGTTGTTATAGGTACTATGCGTATCAACAAAAAAAAATGAAAAAAAACCCGCTTATTGTAACCGAAAAAAAAATTAAACATTTTCCACGGCCTTGTCTCCGATATCGATGCAGCGCACTGTCTGTACATCATCATTATTATTATTATTATTATTATTATTATATCTATGGACATTGGACACAAACAAAGTTACGTTATGGAGTAGGCGTATCATACATATATATGTATAGTTATCATATAAATACGACATTATTTATATACACACACTATTTACACACCTGCCTATTTGGTAAACGGTGGATTTTTTCTCATTTTAGAGAGAAACAATTTCTAAAACCACCGCGTCGGTATATTATTATAATGCATCGTTTTTACCTGTGAAATAACATGGTCGTGTTTAATATTATACACAGGAAAATATTTTGACCATGCACCGTCTTGAGAATATTGGCAAAATCGAACTAATTGGCCGTGAGTAAATGGGTGGGCACCCGTGCAAATGGACTGGCTGTTGATATTATATTGTTATATACTGTATTACTGTGTGCATAATGTAAATCGAAATAGTTTTATACTTTGCTTATACTATGTACAATGTTTTTTCTCTGTCTCATCTCCTTATTTCCGTGATTTTGCTGCAATACTGATATTTACAGGATATTTCACATCAACAGCGTTCTCATCCGACTTAACACAATATTTTGATCCTATATTAATTATGTGTTTATTGAAATTCTAATTTTTGGAATTTTTCAGTATACCTTAAGGCTTAACTGCTTAAGACGATATTATTTTGTGATACATATTTTGATTATTCTGAAACCACATTTAATAAGTGTCCTGTGTCAATATAATATTTATTTTTTTTTCAAATGAGTATCAATCTTTTTAAAGTAAATTATTAAATAAACGAATTTTTGTAAGGGTCGATGTATTTATAATTCGAAATACGTACGCAAATAATTTCTGAGTTACTAAACTTGATGTACCTAGTGCCTAGTACCAACCAACTAGAATAATGTATAGATATACCTAAACTCCTCAATAATAAATTGTTTAACATCAAAAATAAAGACGAATACCTTTTCTATTTAATATGACATATATGACATATGACGGTAAATATTAATATGTAATATTAAGTCTAGTATTATTATAATTATTATTACAATAATGAATTACGGGAGCTATACGGAAGACCAAATATTCTGTCATATACAAGGAGCAAAAGGCTCGAATGGTTGGACACGTATATGGAGGGCGGAGGGCCGAATTATTAAACAAGCTCTGATGGCCGAAATGACAGGTAAAATACCTCTGGGCAGACCCAGAACAAGATGGAAGGACTCAGTTATGAAGGATCTAAGAGTACTTCAAGAAAGGGCTCAGCTAGACGTAGCGTACAATAGGGAAGAATGGAATAAGTTTGTGATGGCAGCGTTGGACCTCAATGGTCCCTTAAGCTGTATATGATGATGATGATTATTATACCTATAAACACGGTGGTATAGCCAGGGGAGGTTTTATGTTCCGGTGGAGAACGATTCCGCAAAATGTGCGGAATCGTGTTGATTTTAATAGCCACTGATATACATACACGACTCCGCAAATTCTATACATTTTAAATGCAACGTTGCCACTCTGAAGACAAGTAGGTAAAATACAAAATGAGTACATGTCCTGATGAGTCTGGTTTTTTATTTTCTGATTATGTTTTAAACAATTATATTGATAAAGACTGTCCTTTTCCACCACTAATTTGGGCTGAAGAACCATCAAAGAATCCAAGGTAGGTGCTATAATTATTATCTTAACTGTATGATTCTTTCATAATTTTTATAATATTATTATAATTTATAATGTTATCAGTGATATTTTTGAATTTTTGAGTGCATAAATATGTGCATATTTAACAATAATTTTTGCATAAAAATCCGGGCCCTAGTTATCACAGAACAACAAATGCAGCTGAAAGTTTTCATCGAACATACAACGGCCAATTTTACTATTCTCATCCACCCATTTATTCAGTGCTAACAGTCTTACTAGAAACTCAGTCCGAAACAGAAGTAAACATATTTACAATTATTTCTAATAATGAAAAAAAGAAAATGACTCTTAAAGAAACAGAACGCATTGAAACTACTATTAGGGCATATGATAAGTATAAATCTTGTAAATCCCGAGAAAATTTACTACATTATTTATCATTAACTGGCCATATTTATCAAGGTAAATCATTATAATTCTCATATTATAATCATTTAAATTGTATAATTAATAGCTGATCATTTTTATAACTTTTTTTAACTAATATATTGATAACTTTAATATTTTTGTATGTTTTATAATAACGAATGTTTTAAATTGTATAATTAATAGCTGATAATTTTTATAACTTTTTTTAACTAATATATTGATAAATTTAATATTTTTTATGTATGAAGCGAATAGCAAATCTAATATATTATAATATACCTCATATCATTTTGATAACTATAATATTTTTATATAATATGGCAACGTTGCATTTAAAATTATGCGGAATCGTGTTTAAATGTATAGAATTTGCGGAGTCGTGTATGTATATCAGTGGCTATTAAAATCAACACGATTCCGCAAATTTTGCGGAATCGTGTTATAGCCTTATGTTCAACCCTCACCCCCCAATAACTAATAAGTAATAAAAAGTATATTAATATAGTAATTTGTATACGAAAACTATAAAAACTTGGTTTAATTTATATTTAACCCCCCCCCCCCCTTCCCCCACCATTTAATAATCGTGGCTACGCCACTGCTTATACTCAGAAATTGTTTATAAATTATAAAATGCTTGCATTATATTAATTAGGTACTATTTATTATTATATATTTTTAAAATCATCATAACCCCCCACACATTTAAGTCTGCAATCGTAGATCTTAAACCGTCGTAGACTATAGGTTTAGATGGTTTCCGATTTAGCTTTGACAAAATTTTATTCTCCACGCTTATAATTATAATATATTATAAATGATAAATCGTTATAGGTACCTATATTATTATCCTATTGTTATACAATACCATTAAGTAATATTATACTGTAGTTCAATATAAATGCAATGATAATATACCTATACAAAGACTCACTCGACAAAATAAGCGTTTTTACATTTTACACAAATACAATATACACAAAGTGCACTGGACTTGGATTCTATTACAATATACTAATGATAAACATCACAAAAAAATGTTCAAATAATATTATTCGTTCAGTTTAAATGATCGCATGGATGATTTAGCAAACAAGTGTGTATACCTACCTAATTTTCAAATAGAAAATATTATAAACAAAATTCGAACTATAGGTAGGTACTTGTGATTTTATACGAGTATACAATATTTAATGAGATATGAGAACACTGTTTTCTTGTTTAAAAATGAGAATGCTTAGCCGCATAGATATATGGTATTATAATTATATTTATATAATACATTTTTTATAGGTTAACGAAGTACGAATTACGATGACAATTTGTTAAATATCCTAATGCTTGTAGAATGGTGACATTGAGAGCAAACAGAATGAAGAAACGGCTAGTGAATTGACACTGCGCTAATTATGTCAAGTAATTTACCATAAATAAATGACGTACTGGTCGAAAGGAGATTCGACTCAACCGGTGGCGGCGGTCAGCAGCCTTCTTTCGAGATCATCCACCGTGGAGACGACACTTAAGGTCACGGTACAGTGATATTTGTCTAAATTGTGGTTGCATACCACAAAGTGTTACTGCTCTTAAAATTTATTTCGAAGGTTTTCGAATTTTCATTTTACTTTATAAAATACCTACCTTTTAAACATGTCGATATTCATCATTCCTCAGTATAAATTAAGTATGTGGGTCTTGTGTGTTAAATTTCAATAATCTGATGCCTGATAGGAACAGTGATACTGTCTTAAAAAATAAAAATCAATAATTACACAACTGTTGAACTAAAGGGAGGCATTTAGATAATTAGATCTTACATATACAAATAAATCACGGAAGTCTAATACATAGACTAATAAATAAATTATCAGGTTTAAATGAAGATCGTGCGGTCTACTCGATAACTACACCTTATTATTATTATAGCTACAAATATTACACACATTGACGACAGTGATTGATATGATGATATTATTCATTATAATTTATAATTTATAATGGATACTATATAGCATGGCAGGTACTATGTATATATAAATTATATTTATACAGTTTTATTTATCTAAGTTATTGACTTATTGTTATATATTATGTAGGTACCTATTAATTATATGATTTGATATAGGTAAATAGGTACAAATGAGACATATTTTTTTGGGGGAGGGACTTATTGACATTCCCTCTCACCGCAATTGGTTCCAATGTACCTATATATAGGCCCCAAATTTCAACCATGATAATAGATAACATTTTTTTATTTTGTGCGGGGGGAGGGGGTTGACGATCCCCATACTAATTACATTTTTTATAGGGCATAAATAAATAAGCATAAAGAAAAAGTATCGTTTGTACCTATAGGTAAGTACTTATTACGAAGTTTGTTTATTTGTTATTGTTTGTCTTTCCACCGTAATCGTATATTTCCGTGCACGCATTATAGTATCTACATAAAATGTACCCAATACTAGCAAGACTAGCTAAACTACCATAATACCATAAAAAACATACCGGATTTTTATTTTTTATACTTTTTATACCGGTATAATAATAATATTATTACTATTATAGGTAGAAGGTATAGACGTACAGAGTGACACATACACATGCGTTCATTTAATATAGCTTAGAGCACTAACGGTACCCATCACACGTATCATCATCGCCGTCGTAATATATAACTATACAATATACGTAGAGGCAATTCCGCGAAACTACCTGTATGGCTGTATTGCAGCTGTGTGACAGTCTCGTAAAGTATTTGATTAAATGTATTTAAATACATTTATGATATTTAGGATACTTTTTAAATAGGTACTTTTAAAGTTAATTATTTTAAGTAGGCGCACTATGTTGAACGTATTTGTAATCAAAAATTAAATACTTTTATATAAATACTTTTCAAAATTCAAAAGAATTATTCGTCACATTTGAGATTGTTTTTTGATACCTAAGAATTATATTATTTTATTTAAAATTTAAATTAAATTAAATTAAACTCTCACAGTAACCCATTAATTAAACAACTATTCTCTATCTCACTTCCCGGCCGTGTACGTAGAAGACTCAAACTAGTCCAAAAAAGTACCTTGTCGGGTGGCACTGCTGAGTGCCTGCCCATAAACGCTACCTCCTGTTAATAACTTTGTATGAAATTTACCAATTGTAATAATTGTATTGTATAGATTGTAAATAAAATGTTTAATAAATAAAAAAAAATAAATTATCAAACATTTATTTGAATATCAATTATTTCTTTTATATTTCATTAGTAATAAGTAATAACCCATTGTTTAATTAATTTTAAAGGATTTTAGAACTAAAATATAAATGTTTATTTTCATTGTTTAGTATTAAACGGAGTAGGAAGTTTGAAGTTCTTATGATAAGTAAATGCGACATTAAAACTTTAAATTAGTAGGTATAATTACTAAGTAAAAATGAAAAAAGTATTTGAAAGTATTCAAATACTTTCGGAGCGGATGTATTTGTATAATTGTAAACTATTTAAATACGATTTTAAAAGTAATTTTATAAGACAACGGTATTTACGGTACCTATAAAACCATTTATATGCTTTTATCCTGTATGAATGTTTGATAAATTAATAATAATATAAATAATATATTATTATGGATAGTAAATACGCGTCTATAGTACCTGCCTAAAGCAAATTATACCAGTATACCCATGTATAATAGTAACAAATAGTCAATTTACAGCACATAAACGAAACCTGTACCGAGGCTAAGCTAATAATATTAAACTGATTTGAGTTGTAACCAGTATTGGAACCACTGGGTTTCAGGACAAGTCACTGCAGTAGTTGTAGGTAATATATTATACGTGTTTAATTATACGTACAGGTATAGTATAACACTGTTTTCAATGGTCCAGATGATTTGAATGTGGGTCACTGGGGTTATACACTTATACGAGTTTATTTAGGTATAATACGCATGTTAATGCGGTAGTCTACATAATATATTAAATTGTACAGAACATGTCGTACCCGGTCTACTATCTATATATATATTCTATTCAATATGGCTAAATGTAAGATGTTATTTTCAATAACAAACACGTGGAAATATATAATAAATTATGATGGCATTACAAACCCCGATGGCTCCGGCTTAATTTTAACAACCGGTCGTCACGACATTCCTTTGGACCAAACTCCAAACAAAAAATTGATATAATATTGCATTGACTTCTCCAAGTATGATAATATACTTATAATTGAATATTCGTCTACATTTTCTAGTATACCTACTATGTTTGATGTGCGTAGTGTTTTAGTTATAATAATATAATATAAGCTGATATAATATAATATATAATTGTGATGATTTGAACTAGAAGTAGAAGATAGCTTGAAACTGAAAGCCTAGAGATATTGACACATATATTATATCGTTAATTTTTTTTTAGAATTTGTTTTGTTTTTTTAAAAACACTATACATATATTAATATCTCATTAGTTATTATTGTTTTATTTTATTTATTATAGAACATATAGGTGATAGATAATATTAGTAGTAATATAGAGTGTACAGTACTGTACACTGTACATAATATAACATTTCTGTATGGTACACAAAAAAATAGTTCAGTAAACATTTTGTTGATTATTTAGGTCCCACTATATGTTCAACTTTCCATCATAAAATGTTAAAAAATGAATATTATACAATAATGTTAATGAAACATAAGGTTGTTTATATAATAAAAAAATTGTTTTTGAATATTTGTTAGAACAACTATAATAAAAAACAAAAAGTTATATTTGTAATGTTTCTTTTTGTTTTAAGCAATAGGTTAAGTAATTTAAATTGCAATTATTATAATATAATACTAGGTACATGATGTAACTAATTTACCTCATCACAAGCTTTGCTCATAGATGTTAATTAATCAAAAATATTAAAGTTTATTATTGTACCTTTATAATTTAATTGATGAAATAAAAAAATAAAAACTATTAAAAATTCGTGAACAACATCATATTTTAACAGTTAACTTGTGATATAACTTATAACAAATTTATAACATGAAGCAATGTAAACAATAAACTACAATGCGCTCGCAATCCTAGGCCATACAGGACAAACTACCATGGATAAAAGAAAATAGAAATCGCTGTTACCCTGTTAGTACGTCAATATATAATATAATATTATCATGATTAGGACTTGATGTTCTAAAAATATATAAAAAAAATGCATAAAATATCATAAAAATGTTCAAGAATAACATTAAAATTAAAAATGTATATTTTACTGTAAAAGTTGGTAAACATTATTTTAATACAAATTGGTGTGGAAAAAATATTATTTTTTTCAAATTTATCAACAAATGTAATTAAACGTGATCTATTTGGTGATTTAATTTTAGGCATTTTAAATGTAAATTTAAAACTAACAAAAATGATACAACACAGCACTTAACATTCTATACAGTAGACTCTATTAAACTTACAATGTCATCTAACTCAAATTAGATGTATGAAATAATGGCAAACACAGTTTTGCGATAACCGATAGACGATAGCCGAACAATTAATTACCTACAGGCTATAAATAGTATTTGCTCACACTTTATTAAATAGTCGTAGAGCAAACATACTCTACAAACGACAACTAACATTCATTTTTTTTATATATTATATAGACTACTATAATAAATATACCTAGCTCAATAAAATGTGATACCTAGCAATAGGCTCCAAGTACATTTTTATGTTGATCTAACATGACAATTGTCGAGTAGAACATGCAAAACATAATATAGGTTAAACATATTTTATTAACTGTTGTTTTTAATATAATGACTGGAGTTTTTAAGATAATGAGCTTAAATAACACGTTGGTATTAAAACGATGATACTTCAGCTCTATTAAAAATGTTAGGTGGCCAAACGTAGATTAGATATTTTTCTTTAGTATAAGTACGGTCTAATTACATCTTATAGTCGTACCACGTGTACGAATATGGCGACAAAACTACATTATTACAGTAGGCACGAAATACACTATAATATGCTGTATAATTTAGACGATAAGCTATAAAGTAACTCACGGTGTTACGTATATTATTTGCTCGTTATTATATATGTGATATCACTTTCGTAATTGATCTATTTAATTACTTATAATATTAGGTATGATCTTTAACTACTGCTCAATAGGTTTTATAGGCACGTCACTAAACAATAAACATGCAGTGTAAATTCCACCGTTCAAAAGATCTTTACGATCAATACCTACTATGACACATGTCGTATATTTGACATAATATCTAATAACACCATTACACCAATGTGATATCTTCTACTGTAATATATTCAACTTAGAATTTGGATAAAAAAAATTGTGGGCTTAGTTACCATAAATAATAAAAAAAACCATTAAGTAAACCTATTGAGTATTGAGCTGTTTATAAGACATGCCTACATTTAATGCTCAACAAATTAAATAACATAATATTTATATATAGCTTTTGCCCAATATATTTTAAAAGCTTGTTCGTATAGAAATATATTATAGGATTTAATCACATTAATCTAAAGATATAGGAACTAGAACACAAATTTAAGTATGATAATTATATTAAATAATCCTTATTCTTTAAATGCGTTTAAACTTTTAAGTTTAAATAATTATTTTCTAATGATGAGAAATACTATATAAGCTATTTTACTAGGTACCTAAGTAGCTAAGTATGTATCTATGTGGTCATCGACAACATAAATTCACAAGAAAGGTAAGAATAATCAAGACTGGGAAATGTGAATTATTAAATGTATTCGCATGCAGTTGTGACTTATCACTTATGTGTTTATTTTTAGACAATAGAAGATATTAATTTCGGTTAAAATTAGTCTTACATATCTAACTAGATAATGCATTGTGCTTGAACAAAAACTTTTTTTTTAATATTTGAGTTTTTATGTCGATAAAAATTAAAAAGTTTTATCTCAAATAAAAAATACATATATAGACAGTTTTTTTTTTAGAATTTATATTATATAAGATATGTTTTATACCATTTTTTTAAGTCAAAATTTGGGCGAAAGTAGATATTTAAACAAAGAAAAATGGTTTTAGTTATTTTGTTGTAATTTAAAAATACTACTTGAAACTTTTCAGTTAAAGTTTTAAAGTATATTATTATTTATTA
This sequence comes from Nasonovia ribisnigri, assembly GCA_027563435.1. Lineage (NCBI taxonomy): Eukaryota > Metazoa > Arthropoda > Insecta > Hemiptera > Aphididae > Nasonovia > Nasonovia ribisnigri. The sequence goes on from JANEHU010001689.1 coordinate 22,975, forward strand.
CATTGTATACACAAAATTATATTTTCAAATGAAATTTATCAGGCCTACTTCATGCCCCCCCCCCCCCATTGAAAAATCCTGGGTACGCCACTGGCAGTCACTAATATATAAATATACTAATATACCAGCGCCGGCCAAACGGTCGATCTTGGACGATTTCTAAGTCGATTACCCCTTGTTAGAATCTATTAATTATTCTTATAAATTTGTCATTTAGTAGATACAGTTATTAAATACATATATGATATATATTTCGGATTAACCTGTTGGTGTGAAATAGCATTTTCTCACATGAAAGTTATAAAAGCTGAATATAGGTACCCAGCTATAGTTTCTGATGATCATTAAGACTTTAGCACAGAGTCTTCGTTTGGCAGTTAACGACTAATACCGAGTTTATAATAATTAACTGGTCATAATATGCTTCTACATCAACAGTATAATGTTAATCCATTTTTAAATTATTTGTAAATGTAATGTGAAACACTCATTTTAGATAACTTTACACTTTTATTTTATTATTTATTATTAATATAAAATAATATTTTTACATTAGTAGTTGATCCTAAATGAAAAAATATACCCTCAGTAATCAGTAGATCCTAATTAAAAAAAGTTTGGCCACCCCTGTTATAAACGATGTACCAATTAATGCCGGATGAATAAGAAAATATAACAGAACGAGTGCTACCATAATAACTTTTTTTTAAATTAAAATAGGTCTAACGATCATAAAATAATAAATATTGTACTATAGTAGTCAAATATAATAATAAAGTCATAAATTAAATTTTTATTTTTATTTTATATAAATCACTCGAGTCAATTATTAAATAGGTACACATAAATAAAACTTATTGTACAGATCATAAAAATTTAATTTGAAAATAAGTAGGTGAATCTTAATCATCGTAAGTTAACATGGGTATAAGTTATTTATAATAATTAATAAAATATATTATAATAGGTATCACGTTGTATTATTTCATTACTATTTATATTTTATACATATCAAGAATGTTATATCTAAATGACTAAATATATAATTTTATAAAATATGTAAGTTTAGTGTAGGTAGGTTCCCCCTTGACATTTCATATTTTTAAATAATAATAGATATTATAATTTAAAGGTTCATGATATATTAATACTCATAATAGTAGGTACACTGTTATAGGTACTCATTATAATGAAAGTATTAATGTAATTGTTCTTAATAATCATTAGAAACCGTTTACAATTGTTAAAAATTATATTTATAATATATATTAACTAGGTACATAATATATTAGATAAATTACGTAGGAATGTATAGAATGCTTAAAACTAATGTTTAAATTGTTATAAATATCAAAATTAGAAGTCATGCCTACTTAAAAAAAAATTGATTTATCCGAAGTAAGAAATTATATTATAAACTATTATTGTATCATATTATAACACTATGTATAGCCGTATAGGTCGTATTGTCCTGTTTCAATTTTCAAACGTGTTTATTCCTTATAAAATAAACAATATTATATCATACATCGTATTATATTATTATATATGTATTAACGGTACAACTGTAGGTATAAGACATAAGTGTAGTGGTACGTAAATATAAAATAAAACTCGTCCTCGACTTGCACTTACCTGTAACGCGTGGACGGTGTAGGGTAGTTGCACCGGCAGTGAATCGCAACAGTCATCGTTGTCTTCTCCGGTCAATGGTATCACACACACACATAATATTATATAGAATATATTAATAATATTATATTGAATTATATTCTTATGTTATATAGATGATAAATAAATAACCGTTCGCCGGATGCGCCAGTTGATTTCGGATGGAACACTGATGTGTTATATTTTTATTATTATTTTTAATTGTTCACTACACGAAAGAGATATAATATATTGTTCTCATATTTTAAAACATATCATTCAATATTCAAATTATTATATTAGTAAAACCGGACACGACTGCGACCGTCGACGCCGATCTACCTAACGTTTACGCTCCGACTGACACAACCGGTCCACGCCACAGACGCATCGCGTTTATAGATTTTTCAGCTTGTATACTATATGTATTTTTTTCTCAAATTTATCGTTTTTTACCATTTCCCAAGGCGGTCGACGCGCGCTCATGCGGTGGAGAAGGGGACATACCTTTACAGGGGAAAACATTCTGTAGCGCACGTGGTGAAGACGGAGGGAAGGGCGTGAACCGTAGTGATATAGGTTGATATATATTATAACGTACAATTATTATTATTATATACATTATAAACTATAATATTTTTATATAAACTTATTCATCTAAGACACAAAATTAAGGAACTAATGAAGATATACTGTTTTACAACCTATGTTCATTTTTAAATTTTTTCCTTTCAAAATTTGTGTTTTAAACGTTTAAGGTATTGAATTTTAAAGTAATTAAAAAATAGTGACGCTCTTTTTTAGTAAGTTATACTAAAAAAGCCAGGAAAAAATTGATTAGAGTAACCGCATAATAATTATTTGAAAAAAGAATTTTATTTTTAAATTAGTTTCATTTTTACGCTGAATATGAAGGAACAATCAGATTTTATAATTGTACTTACTTATAAAGTTACCTATACCTAAACAAAACTGGAAAACACTTCATTTTTGAACATATATTTTTTTAATTATTCATTGTACAATAATTAATAAATGTAGCTATGAATAAAATACTTTTGAATGGTGGTAGGCATAGACTGAAGTCGGGAGAGGACTTAGATGATGAGACTCTTAATCTCGGGGTTAGGCGCCACTTAGTGGTAAACCCCGATCACTTCAAACGCACACGAACAAATAATATTATAAGCACTTTTATTAAACATTGAGGTCCAGTGGCAATCACACGATCACCACCCACTGACTCTCTTTCTGTCATCACATATTCTTTATAATAAATTTAACCATAAAAGCATAATAGTGGTAATATCGATATTAAGTTTAACCAAGTTACATTATACTTATTGACTATGCTTAAAATTATACTAATTGTTATCTTAACCTAATTTTATGAAATGCATGTTTCTACGTTGTTACTTATAATAGCTTATAGAATATTCAATATTGTATGATTTGTTTTGGTATATTACCTGTTACATAATATGTATCATATTATGATTGTTTTCTTAACCTAGTTAATAGTTTTATTTTTAATATCTTTAATATATTATGCATGATATAACAGGTGGCTTGGCCCCCCTAGAAATGCCAATAGCCCCCCTCCAACCAAAAAAAAGGGGGTCAAGTGGATGTCGCTCGGCTGTACAGTAGGTTACAAGTAAATCACTGTAAATTACTGTAATGGATGGTATTACATTTGAATTCAATGATATAATGTATACGAAAAACGATTCGAAGCGGAGACGGTATGTCAGTCTAGGATATTTTAAACTACATTGATATGGTTACTATACGGTAGCTGGTAAGTTGAATTAATATTATTCATATTATTTAATTATTAACTTAAAATTATCAGTGATGCTGGAAAATATTATAATATATACTTTTAATCGTTAATATTGATTTTAATATGTAATTTCGTCCTAATTTAAACTTAAAATGTCTGTAAAAAATAACTCTGTTTATATATTTTTTAGATTTTTTGATTACAGTATGTATTATTTATTAGAATCTTTGTTTTACATTTTCAATCCTTAGTTATAAAAACTGACCATTTTATAATTGTTTAATTACAATGATTGATAATTTTTGAGATTTTGATGGATTTTGTCAAAATTCGAACTTTAAATGCTTATAAAAAAAATGTGTGCCTATGTATTTTTAATATTTTTCAATTGCTATTGTAACAATATATCAGGAGCCTTGTATTAAATTTTCATTATTTTTTTCCCAACAAATAAAAATGTATTGCTATTTACATAAAAAAAAACTAAAAAAATTGAAAATTGAAATGGTCCGTAAAAAGCTCAAAAACAGTCAAAAAATATTCAAAATTAGATGGTGTATAGAAAATGTTGATATAAACATTCAGTGAAATTTTCATGCATCTACAGTTATTCGTTTTTGAATTGCAACAAAATAAGAAAATCGCTACACGAGAAATCGAGTGAATATCTAATCTTGTAAAAATTTAAACTTAAAATGCTCATAAAAATTTATTTTGACTTGCTTATAAACATTTTTTTATTGATAAAATTAGACAAACTTATGAGAAATCTTGTATTACATTTTCAAACCTTAGATTTAAAAAGAAAATTTTTTATGAATTTCTAACTCAAAATAAATTGCACAATTTTGTCATTTTTACGTATTTTGTCAACATTTGAACTTTGATTACCTATAAAAAAAAAATTGTGACTTCTGATTTTTAATATTTTTCACCGGCCTTTGAAACTATATATTAGAAGCCTATACTATTAAATTTTCAAGATTTTTTACCCAACATATAAAATTTTATTGACATTTACAGAAAAAAAAACTAAAAAAATTGGAAACTGAAAATGTCCGTTAACAGCTCAAAACAAGAATATTTTAAGAAAATGCTATGGTGTGTAGTACCGATTTTGTGGAAAATCGGTTTTGCGTAAAAATTCCTGTTTTTCCCCTAATTTTTCATTTGTTTTTCACGGCGCTCATGAAAACTACTAGGAAATTTTTACTTTTGACCCTCCAAAATACCAACTAGATTCACTTTCATATCAGAAAAGTTACTATTGAAGAAAATCGAAGCATTTTCACTGTCCTAAAAGGTGATGACAAACATAAAAATAAAAAAAAAAATAAAAAATATTTCAAAGCGCTTTGAAAATAAGTAAAATTTATTTTAACAAATCTCCGCAGCTTAAAAAACGCCGTCAAAAACTGTGTGAAAAATAATGTACTGGGATGTTTGGACCAAATCATTTACATGATGCATTATCCCGGTGCGGGATAATTTGGTATACCTAATTTTAAATCGATCTAGTTCAACGAATTTCTTGATATTTTATTATTATGCCATTAAAAATATACTCACTGTACAAATAACATGATTTGTTGTAGGGTCTTTAATTTCATTTTGTCTTACAATGTCTGTTGACAAAAAGTGTTTTTCACATAAAACAGTTTTACCGGGATCTAATGTTTCTTGAGTACCAAAAACATCTTGAACATACTCTAGGCATTATTAAATTAATTATTTTCAACGGCTAGAAACTAAAGTTCTACTAGTACTAGATTAACTGCATGTGTGTATATTATCAATTCATTTTACCATACATTTGACGCGCACATCATTATTCATTATCAATATTGATATTTAATATTTTCAGATAGGTATATATTATTATTTTTTTTAAAGGTACAAATTAAATCGTGATTATGCCCATAATATCTCCCAGAATAGCTTGTATGATTGTTTCGCCATCTATCCCACCAAAATAGTAATTGTGTAATACTTAGAATACTCTACTATGAATGTCGATAGCGCCACTTAGCATTTCCCCCGATATGCCGTATACAATAACGGCACATCCTGACCACGTACGAACACTATTTATTTTTAGTTAGCATTGATAACCTGTAGTTATAATTGATAAGAATAAGTTAAGTTTTTAGCTATTTTAAATTAAGATTTTTGTATTTTTTTGTTGGAAACGCTGGTAAGGTAAAAAAAAATGCGGGAAATTTATGTTTCTTAGGTTGGCCTAACTGATCTCCGAAATTTAATTTAGATGATATCTCGCTGTTATCGAAATCGGGAAATCTGTCCCCGCCGCTATTGTTGTATATTATATTCGTATGTATCTTAGTCCGTAGTTATCGTTAACACAGACAACAATACAGTACACATATTACAAGTAAACATTACCATACAACTTTATTTTGTCTTTACAAGACACGAGCAAATGTCAATAAAATAATACATTAATAGTGTAGTACTGATTATATATTTTATATAATCTGTAATTGTAGTTTTACATTTGATGTGAAGCAACTAAGCAAGACCTCACTACCTAAGTAAAAGTTTCTATAAATCATTCAAAATGTCTTACATGTTAGCGCATTTGTTTAACGGCTGGCAAGTCGATCAGGCAATTCTCTCAGAGGAAGATAGGGTGGTTGTAAGTAGAATATTTTACTAATATTTAGATTTAATTAGAGCACCAGAGTGGGTATGTATTTTACTACATTTTATTTTGTTTATTTTTTTTAGTTAATTTTGGATTTTCTCATTATTTTGTAACTTTTAAAGCCTTTTTAAACCATAAATCAATGATGATGTATAAATATTTCTAAAATCTAACATACTACCTAATAGTATTTTTCTTTAATTTAATTTAAAAACTGAAATTGATTATAAAAGAAAACACTGGTTTGTAATTATTTTTACTTTAGATAAAACCTAATTTTATCAATACATAATTAATTTGTATTACAAATATTAGTAGATTAGTTTATTTTGAAATTAAAATATTATACTGTTAGTGGCAATGTCTACTCTTCAGTAAGTTTAGTTTTCTTTGTAAATTATAATACCATAGAGATTGTTTTTATTAATATCACACAATTTGGCTTCAGGGGTTGCATATGGACCAATTTTTACTAAAAATATATAATATATAATATTATTACTTCTTTCTCATTAGGGCACTTGGTTAAATGCCGCTAACTATTATTGTAAACATTTTAAAATATTAAAAATAATATACTTAAATTAAATCCGTACGATTCAATGGCAATTTAAAACTTAAACAAATTAGTTGAAAATCCATATTTCTAATGAAATATACATTAAAAGTAAATTTTTGGTTTCGGAAATAACACGTTTAGAAGCAACTTGGCATGCTATTAACAAAACCAATCGGGGTATTATTGCAATGTATTTTAGAAAAACCTGTTAACGTTGAACATAGTTGTGTAAAATATAAACATATTATAATTTATTATTGTCTGATGTACTATAAAGATAGAAATTGAAAACTTAAAATTAAATTTTGATCTCCTGGTGCATCTTGGGAGAATATAGGTCAATTATTTTTTAACAATTTATAATTTAATTAAAATAAGTTTTTTTAGCTTTTTAAAAGACTAGAGTTTTTTCATAGTGTTTTCATTGGTTAAAAATCAATACTCTATTATAATAATGGACTAGGATATGTTAATATGATTGATAAATTATAATTTACAGGTTATTCGTTTTGGTCATGATTGGGATCCTACATGCATGAAAATGGATGAAGTTTTATATAATATTGCGGAAAAAGTTAAGAACTTTGCTGTTATATATTTAGTAGACATCACCAAAGTACCAGATTTTAATAAAATGTAACTAAATAAATTGTTTCATTGGTATTTAACATAATATTATGCTCTTATTACAATTTTTGGTTATTTATTTAGGTATGAATTGTATGATCCATGCACAGTTATGTTTTTCTTCCGTAACAAACATATTATGATTGATTTGGGTACCGGAAATAACAACAAAATTAATTGGGCACTTGAAGACAAACAAGAAATGATAGATATTGTTGAAACAGTGTATAGAGGTGCCAGAAAAGGACGTGGTTTAGTAGTTTCTCCTAAAGATTACTCTACAAAATACCGTTACTAAATAGTTAGTATACACTAGTTTATGTCCTATACTATTTATCTTATGTAAATGTAATGTGTTGTGTGTATGTGTGTGTATATATATATATATGTAATTTAATTTAATTGTTTTAATAATTATATTTAATACACTCCTGTAAAAACAAATAAAATATTTTTGACCACTGTAGAAGTGAAAATAATATAAACAATTTAAATTCTTTAACTTAAGAAGATTTGATACCTGCGTGTGTTGTCTCCGTCTTACAAATGTTACATACCAAATTTTACTCTCCGTAGAACACGTGTAGCTCTGTTGATTTAAACATTACAGTGAATCAGCCTCTTATAAAATTAATAGGTAACATTATCATATAATGACCACGTTGGTTTTTATTTATATTATTATTTTTAAGTAAGTTATGATTTTTTTGTAAGCGTACATTTTACAATGATCATAATTCATAACTTATTTAAAAATAATAATATAAATAAAAACCAACGTGGGCATTATTTGATAATCTTACCTATTAATTTTATAAGAGGCTGATTCACTGTAATGTTTAAACCAAGAGAGCTTCAAGTGTTCTACTGAGTGTAAGTTTTGCTATATTACGCACTTGTGGTGAGATGGAGACAACACATGCGGGTATCATGTCCTTTTGAATGTTTACTATTTTATAGTTATAAATATAGATTCATTAATTAATTTACAATTTGAAGTACAGAATCTTATATAGCATAATACTATTTTGCTGTATTGTGGATTTGTTATATGCTTTAAGTTGTATGTAAGAATTCTAAATAAGAAATATTTTAAAAATTATTTTTATAATTGCATAATTTTATTTCTTGATCTTCTCACTGTACAATATAAAAAATAATACAATTTTGATTTTCAAATACTTACAGAGTACTGGTGATTAATCTTGCACAAACATCTTAACATCCCAACTCCCAGTATATGTATATGTTAATCCGTGAAAATTGCAGACTTCAATAGTAGATTGGATACTGCCACGATAACATTCAGGATTCAATTTATAATTTTTGACATGGTGTCCAGCAAACCACATTTCATTACAATACCATACAATTTGTGTATCAAGTATTCAAGTATTACTCTGTGTTATTAACGTTTGAACGCATGGGTACAGATTACAGAAGTACAAAACATAATATATTAATCAGGCCCATTGTTAGGTATTTTCTGCCCTAAAGCAAAGTTTTAATGCTGCTCTTCTTTGCCAATATTTATTTATTTTACTTTTGAATCCTTTAATAATCGTCCTAAAGCGACGCATGACTCACTTGTGCCCTAGAGACGGGCCTGATATTAATATATAAATACAATGGATTGGTCTTGCGTATATCAAAGATAGTTGTAACAGAATACTGAATACTAAAGAATAATATTTTGTTTTGTAGTTATTATGTCAGTTAGGACTAGGAGTAAGTATTATGTAATACTTACTAAGTTATTTAGAATAAAATATTAATGGTAAAGTAACTTATATTAAATGGTGACCTACAGTCTACAGAATACAGTTACTTTACATAATATTATATTATGTATGGTCACCACGATTTAAGATATACATGTTGAACATTGGCCTATGATATAAATAATATAATATAATGTATTCTTGTAAAAAAGTGTCGTCGAAACAACTGTGGAGCCATCGAGAACCATGACTAAATAGATTTAGTATAGATTTAGACTCAGTGTTGGGTAGTAACGTGACGAAAGTAACGCGTTACGTAATTTCATTAGAATTATTTCTAGGTAATGAAAATGTTATGGAAATTACTTTTGATAAGTAATTTCTATAGAATAACGAGTTACAGTTGTGAGGTTGTCCTAATAAAATAAAACCTTTGACTTCTAATGGAGCTTCTGATCTCAGCTACACCATCATCATCTCAAAAAAAAAATGAACGTAAGTCAAAAACCAATTTACTTACACCCACGTCCTCCGGACTTCAGCATATTATTAACAATACTGCGATTTTAAATACATCGCATTCCGCCGTCGATTATACTAACTCCGTATTAATTCATTGGCAGACTTCGTCATTAACAACGGTTTACCACCTACTGATAACTTTAATGATCCTACATTGAATCCCGTACCTGACGTTAACTCTACACTAAAAACCACTCCTATGCACACCACCGATATCTCAAATGATATTAATATGTCGTCTCAATGCACACAACAGACCTTCTCATCCGATTATTATGGCCCCGTCAAGATACTTGTTGAATGCATTGATTTAAACAAAAACTTGGGAAATTGGCACCCAATTAAGGCAGCCAATTTTTTTTCTACCAACTTTACTGGTGTAACCAATATCAAGACTGCCGGTTCAAAATTAGCTTTGATTCGATCTCGAACGGTAATCTCTGCTCGATCTCCCATAATTTTAATTGACGATTGCTTTACAGCTAGTATTCTATCGAACCTTATATATTCTTTTGGTACAATAAAACTAGATCCAGACGTCTCTGAGGATGATTTCCGGGATTGAGTCCAATCACATTTCCCTATAAGCTTCAAACGCATATCCATCAAAAAAGATTGCAATATCGTACCTTCACGCCTCGTTGAACTCAAATTATTGTCCCTCAAACTACCTCAACACATTTCGGTCTATTTTCGACGTCAATCCCAGCATTCGCTCTCCTGTACAATGCAATCACTGTCTACGATACGGACACATTCAAATTCTGTCGCAGCGATCCAAGATGCAGTCATTGTGGTGGTTCCAAACACTGAATGCCGTCCATGCCACAGTCCGATATGTCTCTTCTGCAAACTTCCAAACGTTGCCACAGACCGTAGCTGTCAGGAATGGTCAGCTCAAAAAGACATTAAAAAAATAAGGGCTACGGAAAATATTTCTTACTAAGATGCCTTAAAATTTAAGAAAAATAAATGTTATACTTCTACTTTTAAATACACTGATATAGTAAATAGTCAGCTCCCAAATTCCAATATTTTGAAATCTAATATCCCTCTTTATGAAGATAATTTTCCTATTTTAAACGAAAGTTATCATTTTTTAACTGTAAAAAACCAAATAAAAACCTCATACCACATCAAATAAAAATAGAAATGTCTCACCCGTTGAATCACTTTATTCTCGGCAGTTATTTAAATAATATTTCTAATCAACACAACGCTATAGGTAATACTAAAGATTTTTCTTGGGTATATGCCTTATCTCTAAAACTATCTGAAACTCTAATAAACTCTACGTCTTTATCTTTTCCTTTCTCTTCTTCTTACCTTCAGACTTCAGTCCCTAATTGAATCAACTCTAATTTCTTTACTATAGCTATACCCAACTTTAAACATACATCCTAAACAAGCACCCATCATTTTACTCTAGCATTAATTACCACATTTTTGCCAGCAACTCGAATATATTACTGTGGAATGTTAGAAGTGGTAAGCTTCTCATCTCACCTTCTTACCGCTCAAAAATGCTCTATGACAATCCTTTCTGAAACTTGGCTCATCCCTCCCGTTCTATAAATATTTCTTCTTTCAGGACCTATAGATCTACCAAATGGGTACGGCGTCGCGGCCGTATCAATCCATCACTCACTGAAATCTAGACTAATTCCTATCGACATTGCTACTAAAAATAATTTTTATTAATACAAAATCGATATCATAGGCGTTGAGATCGTATTCGACTCATAACCTCCCTTAGGGATTAACCTCCCTACTACATTCCTAGTAGTTCCAACGTTTCTTTTAACATCTGGCAATCTTAATTTACCTTGATATCCTGTTATTCTATACTCTGCGGAGATTTTAACTCCTTACATCTTGCCTGCGGCTCCAACTCTGCATCTCACCGTGGAAACATTATTTACAATACTATTAACTCTCTCGGTCTTAGCATACTCAATGATGGCAATTGGCAGCCCAACACACGTCGGACGTCTAATTCTGCTGACTCTGCTATTGATATATCTTTTTGTTCCCCTAAACTATACTGGAACCAATTATGGCGCACTCTGTGTGAACCTCATGGTAGTGACCACATTCCCATTATCATAACACCTATCAACAGAAATCTAGAAATTTATTCATTCCCGTTTTTTTCATTTGTTCTCGGAAATCGATAGCTCCTGGACTCGACAACATTTCATTTCTTCAGTCTCTCTTCTTAATATATTTAATAACTTGCTAGTCACTCAGCATTTTCCTATCTCCTGGAGTTTTTACAGTCATTCCCATACCTAAATCAAACTCGAACACATCGTTTCGTCCTAAAACTTCACGTTTCTTTCTCCAACAACCTACTCCCTTCATCTTCTTCCTTTACCGCTCTGCTATTCCCGAAACCCTTCTGTTTATCTCAAATTTAGCCCCCTAATAATAATTTAATCGCTTCTGACTCCGTCCCGCTTACAATCTCAACTAAAAAAAAAAACGAGTTACAGTTTCGAATTATTTAGTATACCTATTTCGAATTAAAAAAAAAAAAACCTCAATATTTACATTGCATCGTTATAAATCACTTTTAATTAATTTATTTATTTATTTAATAGGTAGATTTAAGTTGTGAGTTTGTGACATAAATACATAATATACTTAATTATAATATTATGATTAATTACTATTGATAAATAGGTACAATTAATTAGTACTATTTTTTAATAGTTATAACTTTATAAGTAATTAATATTGTTATGTAAATAAGTATTATCAATTATCATTTATCTGTACATTATTTTGTACATCTTTTTCAAATAATACCTTTTTACAATAGGTAATGTATTTCTAGTTAGGTACATTATTGACTGTATAATGATGAGTGCCAAGAAATTTAAAAAAAAAAAAAATTCGTGCAACGAGAATGTGATGTAGTTACTTTTCTATTTGAAAAAGTAATTTCATTCCAATTTTATTTGAGTAACGAGCCGAGTAACTTAATTACTTTATAAAAGTAACTACTAACTTACCCAACACTGGATTTAGCATAATATTTAACCTTGTCACGGTATAATAATAATATTATTATAATAGAAGTCTGTCGTGGCCCGTCGTGCTTTCATGCTATTAATATTATTACAGTACTATGTGATAAGCGACGACTTCGTGCCTCTCTAAGGCGTGCCCTTTTAAGTGGTCCCCAGACGCTCGTATTGGGGCCGCGGCTGTACCATAGAGTAATATTACTCTGTTGGGCTGTACACGTTGTGTTCCGCAGCGCTTTCCGTCGAACGCATTGGTTTATATGGGAGCAGCTGTTGTACACGGCGGCTTTGATACGCCGCGTTTTTACTTTTTATCCTCGGCGGAAAACGCAAGCAGTCGACGTTTTTCATGACGCTCGTATAGTCGTATTGGCTGTCCAGAGTGTCTCGATGGAAATCTCCATGACTAAAACATTGTTAAATATATATATATATATTGTATATTTAATCAATGACTAAAAATATATAAATTTATTGACTACTTTGTGTTATCAGTTATCACTATGTTTGATTTATCAGTCTAAATCCATGTTATCTCATAGAACAGTAATAATAATTAACAACTAGTAACAACTACAAGCGACGACTTAGTTGTATTATAGATTTTGTCTCGATGTTTTATAAACTGTTGTATAATTAGTAATTACAGTAATTAATAATTGTCAAACAATGATGACAGATGTGCTACTTTAATGGCTGGCTTATTTCACAAAAAGAATTCATAGGTTATCACTTTAATTTTTATACTAAAATATGATTTATTTCTTAATTGATTAATTATAATTTAAAAATATTTCAATTATAATTTCAGTGCACCTTCAACATTGTAACATATGTTAAATTGAATAATAATTAACTCAACTATTCAATACTTTTAATAATCAATATTTTACCATTAAAGAATGGATGTAAGTGATTTTTACCTAGAATATAATGTACCTACATAATTTTCTAGTTGATATTTTTAATCTATGCTGCTGTTTTGCATTTGTAATATTTGGTACGTTATTTGTGAATTAATAATTGCTAATGAAATTGTATAGAGTACTGCCTTGGAACGTAAATTGAATAGCAAAACTGCAGCTCTAACAGTATTAAGTGAAGAATTAGAGAAATGTAGAATAGAACGGGATCATTTGAAAATCATTTTGGAAAATAAAATGTTACATAATACATACAATAGAGTAATATGATTAATCTTGAAAAATAACTTTTATACTAAAATTATAATGTTTGTACATACACTTAGAATTACCAATTGAATTACGATAAACTTGTGAATCAACTTAGAGAAGAAAATAAGATACTTAGATTGGAAGCAGAGGATGTACGCCAAAAACTACAGGATGCTCAAGGCGACAACCAAGTAAGATATTTTAATTTGTTTGTCATAAATTCATTACCAAATTAGTATATTGAAAGCTTTAATATTTGGTGCAGACAGTTAAACTTCCTGGCTAAAATAACTTCTTTCAATTTATAACTAAGATGGACATTTATTTAAAGATGTCCATGTATGAGTTTAATATCTGTTTTAAATGCCTCTATTCAATATTTTGATACTTGGTTTTTACCTTAATGAAGTCTGAAAGTAAAAGATAAGTGCAACTGTTTTATTATTATCATAAAACATTTATTTATTATATATTCATGGTCTTAAAATGTAAATCAGAATTTTATAAATAGTACATATTATATTTATTAGTCTTATTAATCTATTTTCTATTTAGTATTTTTCCAAAATGTTCAAGGTATAAATATCAACTAATTTATTATTAATACTATATGACCAAACTTAAATAAAAGAATCCCTGCTAGATTACCTTCTTCAGTTTTGAATGTACTGTTAATTTTCAGTAAATATCAATAATTGTTAGCCAAAGCACTATCATCTAAACTGAAATAGAATCACATAATATAAAAACTAGTTAACCAATTCCATCCAATTATATGCTAACTTATAGAAAATATGCGATTATATGGTTAAATGTACGGACAAAATTAAAATAGATCATTTAAAGAAATTAGACAACTTCCACTGAAAAAATTTTAAAAATTTAACATCAGAATGATTTTAAAAAAATAAAAAATAATTTATACATTTTTAACAGGTTTTAAGAACTGGTGGTTTTGTCAAGGATTGTATAAATACTATATTAACAAGCTCTGATAGTAAAGAAGAATTAGTAAAAAATTTAGAAATCATACATTCAAAAGTATGTATTAATTGTCATTTAGCACGATGTAATCATAAAATTATTATATGTATTTTTATAAAATTATTTTGCTTTTGTTTTTAGTACCAGCAATTAAAGCTTGATTTTGGTTTATTACTGGATGATAAACAAGAATTAATCACCGAACGAGATGGTTTTCGAAATAAAATACGACGTTTAAATTATCAATTGGCAGCTTCTTTAAATGCCAATAAAAATCAATGCGTATTAGATATTGATAGTTTATTATTAGAAAACAAGTATGTACTTCAAAATGAATAGTAAATATACTTAGAATGAATTAAAAAAAATATCAATTGCTTGATATTTAGGTATTTAAATGAAAGACTGCAGTTAGAGATCGCCGAAAAGGAAATGATAAAGAAAACAAATTCATTATACCAGGTTTATGTCCTTTACAGCTTTTTACGGTACAATTTTTGAATGTAGACTGTTTATATTGTACATTTGATGAGTTGATCATGTATTATTAAAATATATGATTCATTCATATAGTTTGCGCTGTTTTATTTATAATTTTGATATAATGATGAGCTTTTTTTTCAAAAGCTATTTTTGTATAATTAATTTTACAAATTCATTGATATACAACGATATAATTTCATAGAAAAACATTTTTAGTTTTTCGACTTACAGTATTAATTTTTGATACACATTATATGATAGTGCTACAAATATAAAGATCTAATAACTTGTAGTGATTTCAAAAAAATATTTTTTTTTGATTTTGTTATAATTAGTAATTTTTAATACAATATTTTTTTAATAATAAGACAAAACTAAACTTTTTGAAAAAAATGCACTTTATGTTTTCAAGCTATATGTATATGTATAATATGGAGTTCATAGTTATTTACACAGTTATACTGAATAAATAGTAATTTCATGCTGGAATAAAAACAGAAAAATAACAGGCAAGCATCAAATTAAATTTTTACACTAAATTAATTTTTGCAATAGCCGTCATTATTTTAATACCTTACCTTAAATTGTTCTTTTATTTATTATAGTTGATTTAATATTTCACTTTAACACAGATTTGTTATCTAATTCACATTTCAATACTTGGTATATTTGTAGTCTTCAGAGATCTTTCTCGCAGAAAACCGTTTTTCTTTGTAAATTACTTACAATAGAATAACCACTATTTTACAATCAAAAAAAACATCTTAACTGTGATGTATTGTATTTTAGTTATAACTAATAATTACATTTCATAAGAATATGTACGATGTACCACTATATTTATGACAAAAATGTGTTTTACTTAATTATTTTTTACTCACAAATTACAAATAGATGGGTGTCTTTTAGTTTTCTTTTTTACATATATATTTATGGTTTATATTTACATTTGTTATTGATATGTAATTATTTCACAAAATGTTATTATTTTAGAATACATCAAAAACAAATGAAGATTCATCTTTATTATCTGCTAATAATTCAATAAGTCGTAAAGTAATAGCTTGCAAACAAAGTGAGTTACATTATGTTATACTAGTATTTATATCAATCAATAATTTTAACTAAATTTAGTGCAACAAATTTTGGAAACTGGAAATCTTCAAGCTTTGTTTTCAAACAGCACAACACTCGCAGATTTAAGAAAGTTATGCCAGACACTATTTGAAGCATTACAAGATAAAACTATAGCGCTTAATCATCAGAAAAAAACAAATAAGTATTGTTATATAATATTATTTGATATATTTTTAAATATGTAATATTATTTTAATTCTTTATAGAATATTAGCTAAAAGATTGGAAGACTTGGAAAATAAGATAAAAACAATTAACCAAGGGGAAGCCATTATGTCACCTTCACTGGTTTTATTAAATGAATGTTCAAATACATCTGATGAAGCTGATTTTGAAACAAGTTCTATTGACGGTTAGTAAAAACAAAACTATATTTAATTTTATAAAAATACATTTGATTTGAAAGTTTTAAGTTTCTTAATGTAATATTTCATTTTTGAAAAAAATTGTAATTTAGTATAATGTAATATAATAATAAAATATTACAAAATTCCAAATAAAAATGTATTTTAAATTAGTCTTGAGCCAGATCCATCCTATAGTATATGAGTATGATAATATGACAGTGGCTTTCATAATAATTTAATTGTTAATATTGCCATCTTCACACAATAACACTCATTAGTCATTATAGTAGCTATAATATTTAATGTACTTTTGTACTAATTTTATAAATTAACATTTTGTTTCTCTCTTCTGTTACATTTCAGAATCAAACACTTGTCTAATTTCTAAAGAAGATGACTCCATTATTAAAAGTAAGAATTTTTTATCATTTATATTATTGTGTTTATAGTATAAATGTATCATATAAAAAAAATGTAGAAAATCTGATTTTTGCTCTCTGAAAAAGTTCTAAACATATTATTTATTAATATTATTTTTTTTTCAGATATTGATTTTGATAAGTATCCCAATGAAATGAATACTCTACCAAAAAATTTGCAGCAACTTGTTACTGAGGCCATGCAAACAATAACATTTGATTCATCTACCCCTTCCTCTGCTAACACTTGTCTCAGTTCTACTTCAGATTAAACATATAAATATATAATATATTATATTGTATACTTTATACAATATATGTTACATTTTTAATAGATATAAGTTTTATTTTAAAATAAGTGTTATTTAAAATCACCGCTAATTGTAAAAAACATCTTCTTGTCGTTTGTATTTTACATTTTTAAATTATTTATTATATTTTAAGATAAAATTTAAATATCTTCACACATCATAATGTTATGTTTAATATTTATATAAAAATGAAATAGCATCATCATCATCATGCCGTTTGTATATTTCTGTAACCTTTTTTTATATTATAAAAAAAAAATATATACATTTATATGTATACTGATATTTTTATTACTTAACATATCTATAAACCATTTATAGTAGAATCTAAATAACATAAAAACACAACTGGTGGAAGGATATTTTGCTGTTACAGTGATGATTTTAGCCAGTACTATAACATTTATTAAAAGAATATTTTATTTTTATTAACCATTTTACATTTAAAACCATTGCACTTTTCCTTAATACTAAAATAACATTTATTTAGTTTGATATCTTTGACACCAGTATACTAATTGTAATATACACAATTTAGTATACCTATGATTATTCTATGATTATATTTTTCTTTGTCTACCGGGCCCAGCCAGTGGTACGTCTCTTTCTTCCCAAAGTGTTACACCATCACAAGCACATATTTTTTTGCTATTTTCAAACAAACCAGAAGATCTAGCGATAATACCACAAGCAATTCTGCAAAAATAAAACAATGTAAGTTAATGTGTTGAAGTAGGAAATGATTACTAATGATTAGGACAGAGGACATTTAGCATTTCCACATTTGTTTCGTGCAATCGTAAAAAAAAAAGCTAGCTAGAAACAAGTTTGTTTTTTGATTTGATTTGTTCTATTTTATAGATTAATTTGTAGACATTTTCTTTTAAATAACGATAATCAAAACCACAATCAGCTCTTAAACCCATTAGATTATTTTAAATTATGCACACACAGTAGCTGTAGGTCCCGTATTTGAGTGTTTTTTTAATTTATACATTTTGAATTTAGCTGTGTACAGCATAAACAATTACAATTTACAGTTATAGGTATTCATCATGGAAAAATCTTCCAGACCAATCTCTTTATAAATGGATAAATAGTTTTTGTTGATTAACAATCAATATTATCATAAGCGTGAGTATGGGGTAGCCATAGACCTATAAACTAATGGATAGCGCATTCCACTCCACCTTGCCATCAATTCTAGAGAAAAAGAACATTAGTGAAGGAGCCCATGTAAGGAACTGTATACATTTTACTACTTAGTTTCTTTTCTCGCTCACTCTATATTGTACCCCTGACTTCTCTCTCTAAGTGATGTCCATTAGTTTATGGGTCTATGGGGGTAGCCGTAGTAGGCACTTGACTACTCTGCAAATTTTCCCCTCATCTTTAATAGTCAATAACTTAATTTATATTTATAAAATACTTTTTTATTTGTATGTAGCATACACAGGTGTCAAAGCATAAGTAGTGAAGCAGTGAAAAATTTAAGTGTTTGTTATTATAAGTATATAAGTGTATAAATATTTATTTTAGAATAGAAATATTTAAGTCATATAATTTAAAATATTTTGGAGAAGGATTGTATGTTCATTGTCATGATTTAAGATTTACTTTGATATATCAATTGAATATTTTAAGTCTGGACCACTTCTTACATTAATTCACACACAATAACTTGCAGCATACTAAAAGTCATAATTCACCCAAACAGACAACTCACCCCAAAAATAAATTTTTAAATCATGTCTTTTTTTTATAAATAATTTTAGATAGTTATTATTAATTTACCTTTTCCCGCTATTTCCATCAATATCTGATGTATTAATTTTGGTTTTACCACAATCGTCTTCATTTTCTGTGACACCAACCGATCGACCAATTAAATGTGATACATTTATTAATTTATCTTTAAAGTAAAATATAGCCCTTCCATCTTCATTAGCAGTGATATTTCCTAAATCACCTGTGTGCTGTAACATTAATTAAATGTTAATGAGCTAACTGAATACAAATAATGATAAATGATAAATAGTACCAACCAACTATAGCTAGAGTTCTTGTATGGGTAAATTCATTAAAAACCAGTCATACCTAAATTGATAGCCTCTAACGCCGTGTCCTACATGAATCCGGCAAAAACACAAAACAGTTTGTATTTTGCCACATCGGACGCATCACACTGGGGCGTAAGAGCATGGTCACAATAGAAATCGCACTTGCCGCATTCACGTAGGACACGGCGTAAAGGCCAAAGTAAAATACGAGACTAAATCTGAAGCTTTATTATAATGCAAAGTAAATCATAAAAAAAATATTCATTTTTTTTTTTATCATACCCTAAAATTCGGGTCATCAGTTTGATTTCCATGTGATGTTTGTTTTAAATTAAGATGATCTCCAATTCTGAAAATGAATGAGTTAATTTAAAAGAATCATAATAATTTATTTAAGTAGTTCAAACCTATCGCATCCATTAGATAAATCCCCACATTCATATATATGAATGCCATGTTTTCCTGGAGATAATCCATCAATAGTACCATCTACTATACATTCATTATTGTTTATCTGAACAAACCGAACAACACCATTTATACCTAAATTACTATAACCAGTTGATCCACCAAGCATAGCAACAGCAGCACCCAAGTTCTTGTCAACTTCAATAAAAATTAAGAAAATTGTATTGGATGTAAGTATAATAAAGACTGAACAAGATAATTCTTACATGTAGCACTTCCATATCCTTTAAGTACTGCTTTAATACCAGTTTTTTCGATAGAATTCAAAATAAGGGAAGAAGGTTGATCTGTAGTGACAGTAACAATTCCAGTGTCATAGGATATATGAATGTCAGACTTTGAAATTCCATTTTTGCTTAGTTGATCTTGTATTTTATTAGCACATGTTGGAGATGACATTTTAACGGCAAATTCTAGCTATATTATAGTTAAAAAATAAAAGTAAATACAAATATTGTAAAATACGGGTAGGTGCCCAAGATATCTATTTAATTATTAACTATAGAAGAACATTTAATACAAAACATTAATATTATTTTGAATTTTAATTAACTTAACAGTTTAGATTTAAATAGGAAGAATACCTAATACAACAATAATATCTAGGAACCTACATTGTAACAAAAATGAAAGATAAGTACATCTTACCTTGGCAGACATTTTAGCGTTATAGTCTTTTTATTATTTGTTTATTGTTGCGTTAAACTATTATATATATCACTAGCTTAAGGATTTAATGTTGATAACATTGAAAAATATAATTCTGACACCTGTGAATAAAAGTATTAAGGGTATTATTGGTGTGTTTTAGATAACATTAAAACTGTAGTAATAACTAATAGACAGACAAGTCGTAGCCCGTAGGTATGAATTATTTTAAGTATAAAATATTATCAACTCAGCAGGCTACCTATTATAGAATACTACCGAATCAAGTACGTAGTTACTTTTTTAACTCTTGAAGGAAAAATAAATTATCAATTAACTGAGAAGACAAATCAATGACTGAGAAGACAAATCAATGACTGACAAGACGATAACCTGGTAGTAGTTACTATTATGGCTAGTGCACGCTACTCTACGTACAGAATTTACTGAAGTACAGCAAGGGCCAACGAATTATTATTTTTAATAGTAAAATAGTAAGTTAATAATTTATACAATATTATGTCTTGATAATTTTATAAGATACTGCAACAAGAATACACATTACACAGGATCACGGCTTCAGATAGAATAGTTGCACAACGAGCACGGCTACAGCATGACTAAATAAATAGGCATGACTAAATAATTTTTATAAATTTAAAATGTATTTAGTCATGGGCTTTAGATAATAGATAGAAATATAGAATGGTTGCACAACAAGTCATTATTTTTAATTTTATGATCACAAATTGTTCTTATCAGAAATCTGTTAAAAGTTACGTTATACCTAACGTGACCATAATTTTTTTTCTTCAAAGCGGGACACCTGTACATTTTAATAAGATAACCATAACATTTTGCGTAAAATAACAATTTTTTTATTCAAAAAAAAAACATTAATTATTTATAAAAAATAATGACTACAGAAAAACGCAGCTAATATAATATTAAACATAATAATAATAATGTAATGATAGAGTACATTATTCGGCTGGTTTTCTATATTTGTCGGATCCACAAATCTGCTTTAATGTAGCCTGTTTGGTTTTTATGTACCTATATGAATGGAACTCTTGACATGATTTGCTTATGTTACCCTTTGTTATAAGAATGGCTTTCAATACAGAGACTCCCAACTGAGTTTTTTCACTGCTCCAACAATTAGCTATAATTAGGTAGGTATACCTACTTATTTTTGTATCAATTTTATCTATATGGACTATGGATTTTAGTGTTGTACAGTATATATATGGGATACGTATACAGTATAAATTTATGGTGGTTTGTGATCAATAAATACCTACCATAAGTCGACTTTTCTTAAAGCGGGACATTTTTAGGTTCTTTGCGGACAGTGGGACACTAATGGCTCGAATGCGGGACGTATAGTCACGTTATTTATACAGTTATATACTTATATCTATATAGTTGTTTACATATATACATCATAAAATTTGTATTCCTTCTAGTTTTGTATTTTCGTGTTTAATAATATTACAATTTACAAATTTTATGGATAATTCAATAATCCATTTAAGTTTCAAATTAATCAAACTATGAAATGAAAAATACAATGAAAAGTATATGACTATATGTTAGCATTCTTAAATGTACCTAAATATCAGGAAACTTTTAAGATTAAGAGTGAACTAACAAAATAACTATGAAGATCCATCAATGGATGGTCACTTCCTCAGATAAAAAATATTTTTTATTTTATTTGTCACTTCACAGTTCACAAAAGCCCCGTCTAAAATATTTTATTATTTTTTTTTAAAATCCATTGTGCGTAGTGCTTATTGTAAAAAATAATATTCTTTATTCTTAATAAATAAAACTCAAATATACTATTTTTAGATTTTATTGTTATAATTATATAGTTCCAAAGGCTCTAACAACCAAAAAGAAATCATATATATGATAACAATAAAATCTAAAAAAAGTATATTTGAGTATATATATTTTATTAAGAATAATTATAATAAAAAATTAATTTTTACAATAGGCACTATACGCACAATGGATTTAAAAAAAAAATAATAAAACCTTTTAGACGGGGCTTTTGCGAACTGTGAAGTGACCATAGATATAAAATATTGCTAATAATATCACATTCTTTAAAGTGTGAGACGCCCACTCTATAAAACTGTTTTTTAATTTAATATACCTATATAGAGCATCCTCCCACTTTTTCTCATTTCGTTACGCAAACATACCACAGAATCTATGAAAAAAAAATGTCATATAAGTTTCATATATTCTGTGACCATACTATCTAAAGCCGTGGTCACTACTCACTATATATAGTCTAAAGTTAGTATAGTCACTCGGTGTCGAAAAGAGAGTCGCACACGGTCTTAGACCGTGGTGAGACGCAATTACACCAGGCGCGTTAAAAGGCCTATAATTTATTTATTTATTATTGGTATGCTTTAAAAGTTTAAAACTTAAATTAATTTATTGTACTAATGGATTTAAATCTCAATATTTTTGTGTACTCAGAAAGTCAGAACTATAAAATTAGTATTGGTTTGTTATATATCCGCGGCCGGGCGTGGGAGAACTTTATAGTCCCGTCACTCAGATTTTTTATCTCACCACCATCCATAAAAATAAATATACCTATATTGCGTTAATATAATTTGAAAAAAAATCTTCCATTTTCTATACTTCTCACCATTACTATATGGGTATTAATTGGGTTATTGAAACTAATAATCAAACTGATAAAACCAGAGACTTCAAACAACCGCTTTAATTTTCCTTGGAGGTGATAATGTGATTACCCAGAATTGATTTAACTAGAGTCTCCCATAGGCCATAAGTAGTAATGTAAATTGGAAATTTCCAAGAAGAAATTTATGTTTTAGAAATTTTCATGATAGAAATGTCTGACCTTCAGAACTTTTGGAAGGAAACCGATTACTAAATTCTAGAGTAGATAAACTTACGTTTGTGAAACGAAATATAAAGTTGGACGTTGGTTGATACTGTAAATGAATCAAATAAAAGAAGACAGTCAAATAATTTAATTATAGTTGATGAAAGTCTAAACCAAGTCGATACTGCAGCCGTGGTTGAACTTAAAAATGTTACTGAAATAGTGGTGATGATGAAGATACACTTGCACTTCTCGCAGATGATGATATTATGAAATTATTAGAAAACCAAAGCGAAGATATCTTATCATCAGATTCTGATTTCTATTAACATTTTTAATAAGCATTTAAATGTAATTTTTAAAGTTTCTTTTAAATAGTTCTTAATTACCAGCTTAAATATATTATAATTTATAAATATTAAATATAAAAACATTTGTGATAAAAGTTATTTCAGTTAAATTTTTTAAATAAAAATAAAATTTCAGAAATTTTTCATCATTAGCCATAAGTTTAGGATACTGGTGCCGAGGTGACGAGGTTTTATTTTAGGTTTTGGTTCCTGTATACGACTAAACAAATTTGTATTTGCAGTAACTTTCATCATAGACTATAAAAATAATTTTTTAGTCCATACATAGTATACATAAGAAAAAAAGACACATTACTAAAGTTAAGTAGGTAATAATGTAATATCGATTTGAAATAAATATTATTATTCAAGATAGTCGATACTTGTGATAATATTTATACAGCTACCGCCTAGCAGTCTAGATAAATATATAAAATGTATATGTTCGCCATGATTCAGCCCGCCGTCGTTGTTTCGAACGCTTTACTACCGCCTACCTAAGATTTCGTTTTCTGTATAGGCATTATTGAAAATTGATGAAAATACTTTAATTTTAAATTTTAATAGTTGGACGAAAACATTGAACAATACAACTTTGTGTTAACCACCATTTCTTAAAATATAAAAAATTTGTTCACGCTCACAAGTAATTATAACAAATATTATTATATGTTTGGATATTGTACGTTGGATCAGTGCCACTGGAATCGACAGTGATTGTTTACAATTATTAAGTTATGTTTGCTGCACTGATGTCTTGTTCCTACGTTCATATCATTTTGTTCATCTTTTCGGTGCGGCTGGTCTTGCCATAGTTCACGTTCTTTCTTTTCCTTTCGGTGCTCTCGGCACGTAAACTTGTGTTTTACAAGCAGTTGTTTTTCTTTCGTATATTCGGTTTTTTTACGCTGATCGGTTTCTCAGCCTCATGTTTGTAGTATGCTGATTGATTTGGTTTTCATCATCTCCACGTTGTATGACGTTCTGTATTCATTGACTCAGGTTGTATGGTATGTATCGTTCGACCACTTTCTGCTACGGTTGTTTAAGTGTTATATTTGCAGGAGGGTCATTTTTATAATTCGTCATTGGTGAGCAACTCGTGTCTTGTGGTTTGACTGCCTGTATTGCTGTCTGCAGGCTATTGTAATTTCTTCATAGTGTGAATTAGCGGTGTCCATGTGAGTGTGCCAGATCAACTTGTTGTTTTTTTTTTATTGTAAAATTTAAATTATTATAATATACGGATCTGGGCAACACGTGGCACCATAATCATAGATAAGGTATGTGGTGCATCACATGGTTATAATTATTACTATTGAATTACTACTTATGTTCCTATTATTATAAGGTATTATTTATTGTTTATTATATATTGTTATGAGGGCCGTCTGAGCCATAAAAGATTATTTATGTGTTAAAAATATTATGTGTAAAAACACCATTTAAATTTCAAATCTTTATTATTATATTTGTTGGACTTACAGTCAATATATTTTGTTATTATCATATTTTATATTACTTTCAATTGTGTGATTTTTTTATTATTATTTGATTATACAGTCCACTCAATCACAATTGTTTATTTATTTATTTAATTAAATTGAAGTTACCCTAACTTATATTAATATTATATAAGAGGCAACGCTTCAACCATTTGGTCCTTCGAACCGGATTTGAATTATCTATTATAAAAATATATTTAATTGTTTTCTTTCAATAAAAAGATCACACTTGTTTATTCATTAAATTATTTTGTGTGTCTAATTATTATTTTTATTTTTTATTGTGAGATAAGCACTTAGTGCATTCCTATAATTTGTACACAGCAATGGAGGAGGCCAATGCAAAGAGGTTAAGACTGGCCAAGAAGAAGTTAATTCAAGTCAACCACGAACTCTCTACAACAACACTTTTCGGCACCCAATATGATGTTACATCTGGTAACATTAATGAAGTACGCATTCGGTTGGAAGCATTAAATGAGTTATCTGAAAAATATGAAAATGCTCAAATTGAAATTGAAGAGCTTGATGATTCGGTGAACGATGATCAACAATGTTATGAATATATAGACTTTAGAAATAAACTATACCATGCTAAAGCACTATTGATGCAGCTGATAGATGCAAATTCAAACAATACATCAAGTAGTCCTACATATAGTGAACTTACCAAACATAAGGTTGAAAATACTATGAGGTTACCGCCAGTGGAGATTCCAAAATTTGACGGTGATTGGAAATGTTGGACTTCATTTATTGACAGCTTTAATATTGTATTCCACAACCATGAAAATCTTGCTCCTGTTCAGAAGTTTCATTATCTTAAAGGCTATCTTGTGGGTCAGGCTAGTGATGTCATAAGGTCAATTCCCACCACGGGTGAAAATTATTTACAAGCCTACAATACACTAATGAATCGGTATGATAACAAAAGTGTGATCATTCAATCTCATATCAGATCACTACTTGATACACCTAAAGTCTTCATAGCATCGGCAACAAATTTAGAAAAATTACAACATCATGTTATGTCAAATGTTAATGCGCTCAGGGCATTAGGACAACCCATAGAGTCCTGGGACGCATGGTTGGTCACACTCATTTGCAGCCGTTTGGACAGTGCCACGGTGGGGGAGTGGCAACTTCAATATAACAAAAAAGAATTACCATCGTTTGTTGAAGTTGAGGCATTTCTTCTTAATCGTATTGCAGCATATCAAGCTGGAGAGATGAATGTTGGACACACTACAGAAAAGAAAGCTGTTGGAAGAGTGTATAATAATAAGCTACCGGAAAAAAAGGCTTTCCTTGTAGGACCAGCTCAAAAATCAAGTCATACAATCAAATGTAAATTGTGTAATGAAAGTCACAGACTGTACCTGTGTAAACAATTTGATAAGTTACCTGTTGTTGAACGCCGTGATGTCGTTATGAAAAATCACTTATGTTTTAAATGTCTAAATGTTAATCATCATGCAAGAGTTTGTAAATTTTCAAATTGTTTTAAGTGCGGTAAAAGACATAACATTAAATTGCATATGGAAGAAACTGATGAAGCTACCACCTCTGATCAAGATAATGAAGTTGATACAACTGAGCAGCCACTGTGTGACGGTGAAGGGTTAGTACAAGCAATGCACGTGTCTGGTGACTCAGTGATGTTAGCCACTGCTATTGTACTCATCAATGATATAACAGGTGTACCCAAGCGTTGCAGAGCATTACTTGATTCAGGGTCACAGATCAACTTCATCACTAACTCTTGTGCTCAATCTCTTAAGTTATCTAGAACTAACTGTCATTTACCAATTGTTGGAATCAATTCAAAGCGTTCAATGGCTCAAAAATTGAAACCGGTTACAATGTCCTCACGGTTTGAAAACTTTAGCACTCAAATAGATTTGCATGTACTTCCATCTATTTCAAATACAATACCGACACGATCTTTAAATCTTGATAATTTTAAAATTCCAGAACTAGTCAAAGGTCAACTGGCAGATCCCAGTTGTGGAGATCCTGGAGAAATACAGTTATTACTTGGTGCAGAGGTGTTTTATACTCTTTTTAGCGGTGAAAAATTTGAAATTGATAACAGTTTGATGTTTCATAACACTGTACTCGGATGGGTTCTGACTGGCAAGGTGTCTAATAATCAATTCAATCATATCAAAACGTGTATGCATGCCTGCTTCAGTGAAGAAAGAGTTGAATCAGCATTATCATTATTTACTACCAAATCAAATAGTCGTCGAACTGATGAGCAGAAAGCGGAAAAACACTTCATTGATACGCATTACAGAGATGATTCTGGAAGATTTGTTGTCCGGCTTCCAATAAACTCTGATATCGGCACACTTGGTGATTCTAGTTATATGGCGCAACGTCGCTTTCTAAACCTGGAGAGGCGACTATCCAGAGACAAAGGGCTTGGCATTGCATATCATAAATTCATGGCAGAATACTTAAGCATGAACCACATGGAATTAGTAACGGCTCCAGATTCTAAAAAATGTGCTTATTATCTGCCGCATCATGCTGTATTGAAGGAATCCAGTATCACAACCAAGTTAAGAGTTGTTTTTGACGGATCGGCCTCATCTAGCTCTGGATTATCTCTCAATGATATTTTGCACCGAGGTCCCAAGGTTCAGCCAGATCTAGTAGATATTCTTTTGAGATTCAGAATGCATTCTGTAGTCATAACAGCTGATATTGCTAAGATGTACAGGCAAGTACTTATACATCCTGAAGATCGAATATTCCAAAGAATATGGTACAGAGAAACTCCAGAACAGTCGTTAAAAGAATTTGAATTGCGCACGGTCACTTACGGCACAAAGGCGGCATCCTTTCTTTCTACCCGATGTCTTTTGCAGTTGGCTACTGAAGTTGAAGACCCGGACCTTAAACGTGTTATATCTAGTGACTTCTACGTCGATGATTTACTTACCGGTTGTGCTACTGAAGATGCATGTTACGCACTTTATGAAAATGTCAATAAAGTCTTGGAGACAGCTGGATTTCCGCTGCGGAAATGGTGCTCTAATTCTAGCTTATTAATGTCTCGGATTCCCACAGATACGGATGATGCCACATATCGGTTATCTTTAACGGATCAAGATACGGTTAACACACTCGGATTATCTTGGCAGCCCAGTACAGACACCTTTCATTTTTCCCTTGGTACTTGGAATCCGCCAGTGCACATGACAAAACGCTCTCTTCTGTCTGATATGAATCGTATATTTGATCCCATTGGACTCATCACTCCTATATTAATAAAAGGCAAGATCTTCCTGCAACAATTATGGTTGTTAAAGTTGAGCTGGGATTCAGTACTGTCAGCAGATTTACAAACACGGTGGATCAATTTTTATTCCGGTCTTAAGTCATTAGATAAGTTATCTATTCCTCGGAAAGTTATAATCGATGGTGAGTCCACTATTACATTGCATGGATTCTGTGATGCTTCACAATCAGCATATGGCGCTTGTGTCTACATTCGTAATCAATCTTATGATGGTTCTACCACTGTTAATTTGTTAATGTCCAAGTCCAGGGTGGCTCCTATGCGCACAACTACCATTCCACGACTTGAATTGTGCGGTGCCCTTCTCCTATCAGAGCTCATTGTTGAAATTCGAGCTGAACTGTCAACTATAAATGTTAAGTTTAATTCATCGGATATAGTGCTGTGGACTGATTCATCAGTAGTACTTGGATGGATTCAATCAGTTGTTCAACTCAAGTCGTTCGTAGCTAATCGGATATCACAAATTTTGGAGAACACTGAGGCCAAAATGTGGCGCCATGTTCCCACTTCTAGTAACCCAGCAGATTTGATAACCAGGGGAGTCAATGCAGATACATTAGCTGATCCTTATCATATCTGGTGGAACGGACCCAGTTGGATAGTAAATACAGAGGATTCATGGCCGGCTAGAATACCTATTCAAGCAGACCTTCCAGAGGTACGTGCAATCAAGTTAGCACTTCTGGCTACACATGTTGATGCAAATTGGATTATTGATCATTGTTCTAACTGGCGGAAGTTAGTGCGCGTAACTGGGTATGTGTTACGATTTGTTTTCAACTGTAAAATACCTAAGCTCAGAAAAGATAATCGTCGGCTTGGCTCATTAAGTGTAGTTGAACTTAACGAGTGCCAGTTATTTTGGTTACGTCGATCTCAGATACAGGATTTTAGTTCGGAAATAAATTCACTGACACATGGAAATGAAGTTAATCGTCGAAGTTGTCTAAAATCACTAAATCCGTTTCTTGATAGTCATAATGTAATACGAGTGGGAGGCAGATTGTCCTATGCTCCAATACCTGAAAATCAAAGGTGTCCAATTGTTCTGTCGTCGAGGAATCCAATTGTTAAAATGTTGTTTCAATATGAACACATTCGACTACTTCACATCGGTCCTCAAGGACTCCTGGCTCATATCCATAGGAAATACTGGCCTATCAGAGGCAGAAGTTTAGCTCGTCAAACTGTCCATAAATGCATGATTTGCTTTCGGTCTAAACCACAAATGCTTCAACCTGTCATGGCTCGCTTACCCAATCAAGAAGAAGAAGATTGTGAAGACACATAATATCAATCACAACGCATTATCATTTTATTGTATGTTATGCTGCCAAGCTATTCATTTATGTATATTTATTTATATTTTTTTTTACTGTTGTTATATGATATATCCATTCAATCTTAAGCCCTCTGTTTAAGATATTCTGTATATTTGTTTTTGAAATATGATCTCAAATATTGTAATTGCCATTTTTGTCATTTAATTTTGTTAACCTTATCCTGGAAAGTATCATAAACTTTCCAGGTGGGGGAGGATGTTCACGCTCACAAGTAATTATAACAAATATTATTATATGTTTGGATATTGTACGTTGGATCAGTGCCACTGGAATCGACAGTGATTGTTTACAATTATTAAGTTATGTTTGCTGCACTGATGTCTTGTTCCTACGTTCATATCATTTTGTTCATCTTTTCGGTGCGGCTGGTCTTGCCATAGTTCACGTTCTTTCTTTTCCTTTCGGTGCTCTCGGCACGTAAACTTGTGTTTTACAAGCAGTTGTTTTTCTTTCGTATATTCGGTTTTTTTACGCTGATCGGTTTCTCAGCCTCATGTTTGTAGTATGCTGATTGATTTGGTTTTCATCATCTCCACGTTGTATGACGTTCTGTATTCATTGACTCAGGTTGTATGGTATGTATCGTTCGACCACTTTCTGCTACGGTTGTTTAAGTGTTATATTTGCAGGAGGGTCATTTTTATAATTCGTCATTGGTGAGCAACTCGTGTCTTGTGGTTTGACTGCCTGTATTGCTGTCTGCAGGCTATTGTAATTTCTTCATAGTGTGAATTAGCGGTGTCCATGTGAGTGTGCCAGATCAACTTGTTGTTTTTTTTATTGTAAAATTTAAATTATTATAATATACGGATCTGGGCAACACGTGGCACCATAATCATAGATAAGGTATGTGGTGCATCACATGGTTATAATTATTACTATTGAATTACTACTTATGTTCCTATTATTATAAGGTATTATTTATTGTTTATTATATATTGTTATGAGGGCCGTCTGAGCCATAAAAGATTATTTATGTGTTAAAAATATTATGTGTAAAAACACCATTTAAATTTCAAATCTTTATTATTATATTTGTTGGACTTACAGTCAATATATTTTGTTATTATCATATTTTATATTACTTTCAATTGTGTGATTTTTTTATTATTATTTGATTATACAGTCCACTCAATCACAATTGTTTATTTATTTATTTAATTAAATTGAAGTTACCCTAACTTATATTAATATTATATAAGAGGCAACGCTTCAACCACTGTTATTTATAAAACTATATATTTTATCCTAAACGTTAAAACTTTTAAAAGAAATGTATTTATTTTAAATAATAACTAATAGTTCGGATGACCATGATAGGTGTTGAGTATATACTATATACGTCATTGAGTAGGTACCGAAGTAATTTCGTTGAGCGAATGCCTACGCTATGATAAATTTGTAGATACCTATACTTAAAATATATTATATACTTATATTGCTTTTTTTTTTTTTTTCTATTAGAAATATGGTAGTATTACCTATATAACTTTTATACTTTATTGTTTATAATATTGAAATTTGAAATCCCTATTGATTTGTAGAAAAACCTCAAATCCTCTCCAAAACCAATCATAAATAATTTTAAAATATTTACTATCAAACATCAATAATTCTTAGCTAATATATTATAACATAATTAAATATAACATAAATATTAAATACATATTTATATAATTTACATTTTGGCTGTGTGATTTATAGCAGTATTATTAAAGTACCGTCTATTTCAATATTTTTTTTAGGTACCTAAATATTAAAACAATATAATATATTTAAAACATTTAGTATTTGGCATTGTCATACAATTCCTAAAGAAAAAATAGGTATTTAGTCTTCAATCATTTTGAATTTCAATGGGCCATCCGGCATGTATATCGGGTGGACAGTGTATTCCAAATCACCATACTCATACTTGACTTCAAAATTTTGAAAAATCTTTGACAAAAAAAATTATAATAAATGATCAAGATATTGTATTTACAGGAAATGTGGGTAAAACATTTATTATGATCACACAATATTGTTAGGTACCTTTGAAACAACTGTTTGAAGTTCCAAATCGGCAAATCTACGGCCCAAGCACATTCTTTTGCCATAACCAAATGGCAAACTAGCAAACGGATGATGTTTGTATCCACTTCCTTTTAACCACCTTTCCGGTAAAAACTGTTCTGGCTGTGAAAAATATTTATCGCTGTTGCTAATAGCATAATGTTGAAACACGACTTGCACCTTTAATTTAACCACATAATATTATAATAGACCTACATAATTTGTATGATTAGGTAATACATATGAATTATATTAAAAATCATAACATTTCGTATATAAGTAATCGTATATAATTTATATTTAGTTCGACGAAATTGGTCATTTTCAATAGGTACCATGCATTAATCTATGTTAATAGATCCTACATCGTAAGCGATAATTTGAGTTTAATAGTAATATAATATATACATATTTACTATGATTAAGTATTGTACCTAACCACTTGTATACCTATATTTTCTTATAAATTATTATAAACTTCAATATATTAGTAGGTATTTAAAATTGTTTCCATTAATATACAATGTTAACTTTACGTACAACTTTTATTACCTATCAATTAATATTATACTAAATTTTTACTTATATAATATAGTAAAATATTACATTAATATTATACTTACTCCTTTTGGAATTTTATATCCACTTATTATTGTGTCTTTGGTCATGCAGCGACCATTTCCAATAACCACCGGATACATTCTACAAATAAACGAATTACACTCATTATATGTAATCCAATTTAAAATTCTACTTAAATATATAAAACTTTTCATAAAATAAAAACATTATTTAGAACCTCAACGTTTCTTTTATGCATGCTTTTAGATACTGCAACTGTTCAAGTTTGCTGGAAGTCAATTTTGAATCAGCATTTGGCAATATGGTGCGTATTTCTTCCCTAAGTTTCTTTTGTTTGTCTGGATGTCGACTTAACTGATAAAGAATCGATGCAAGAGCAGCAGAAGTCTATACATAGTTGAGAATTAAAATTCATCAGTAATAAAGTGACAACTTTAATATTACATAACTTTATCTCACCGTGTCTATACCAACAATAAACATGTCTAAAGACAGTATCTGAGCTAATTTAGGATTTGATGGATCCAAACTAAGCACTCTTTGTAACAAAGATGATTGGCTATCAGGGCAAAATGATTTTTGAGATAATAGTTGATCCATTGACCGGTTTATATGTTTGGATGTAACACTATAAAAATAAATAATAATACAATTCGTTATAATATTAAAATATTATACACATTCGATTACTATCAAATTATTAAAATATTAGTCAGGTACACTATCTATACTAATATTATAAGGCTAGCTGTTTGCTGTTTCTTGAGTTTGTTTGTTTGAACGCGCTAATCTCAGGAACTACTGGTTCGAATTGAAAAATTATTTTTTAGTTGGATAGTCCATTTATCGAAGAAGGTTATTATAGGCTATATAATATCACGCTATACTACCACTATAGGAGCCCGGGGAGGTGCTCAAGCACGGACTTTGAGATTTACGATGGAAATGTTTGTTTATAAATGGTTGGTATTGGTTATAGGAGAAATAATTAGTAGAAATAGTATTTATTTATTACTGGTTAGTGGTTACTATTGGTTAATCGGGTGGATCAGGTGCAAGCATGCATCAAATCTAATTTTCGCACATTGCCTACCTAGGTGGCTGTGTTGCACTTATAGCCGCTCATCGCCGTTGTCCACGATCCGACGTAGTCTGATTGCCTACCAGGGTGACTGAGTTACACTTGCTGCAGCGAATTACACCCAAAAAGAGTTGAACAAACACAATTTTTTTAAGAGTTGTAATTTTTACGGGCAACGTAGTGCGCAAGATCAGCTTGCTAGTTAGTTATATAATGACTTAAAATGCAATAGGTAGAATATTTTCTCACTTCACTCAAAAGTCAAAATAGGTATCGTTATTAAAATTGCATTAAAGATAATGATTTATGTTACAAAATGATTTTTTTTGTTTAATTAGTACCTATTAAAAATCTTGAAAATTCATAAATCATAATTTTTATTTTATTTTAAATACAAGCCACGGCCTAAACTACAGTTATCTATTTAACATAATTATATATAGAATACAAACATTGAATTCAAGAAGACAAAACAAGTCATACTTATAGAAAAAACAAAATAATAAGAGAGTTAAACAATACATTAGGACCTTTTTAAAAGACTGATCTTCATTGGTAATGCACATCATCTTATAAAGTGGACGGTTACCGGAAAAGTTTTTTGAACTCAATGGCAAAGAGAAACGACAGAAAGAGGTGGTCTGGCTTCAACGAGTTTTAAAGTTAACCATGAAAAGTAGATAAGTAGTAACTCAGGACAATCAGTCGACCCATCATGTATCCACAGGCTTACGTAGGAAGACCTTATGATAGTTATTCACCTATCAGCTATAAGGACTGTGAACATAACCTATTAGGCACTGGTTCATAATCATGAG
Source organism: Nasonovia ribisnigri (assembly GCA_027563435.1). Taxonomy (NCBI): domain Eukaryota; kingdom Metazoa; phylum Arthropoda; class Insecta; order Hemiptera; family Aphididae; genus Nasonovia; species Nasonovia ribisnigri. The sequence goes on from JANEHU010001689.1 coordinate 57,497, forward strand.
GTATATGTTAAATTTTTAATAAATCAAGCAGCAAAAATCAAAAACTTACGTTGAACCCTTTGTGTATTAACAATGTCATAACATTTTAAATTTAAAACCCAAGTTTTGAAAATGTGATAGGTACAACTTTCTTTCGAAGTTAATCTTATCGCATTTAAAAAACATCAAATTCAATTTTATTTTATAAGTATTTTAAGTTCAAATTGTTCGTTTCCTTTTCTTAGAATTGACCTACTTACAATAATGTGTTGAATCCAACTGACTATGCAGTCATGCAGAAAAAGAAAGGTTTTTACGATTTATTTTCAAAATAATGACGATAGGTTGACATTGACATTCACGCAACTATACGTCATTTTTCACTGCCCTTTTTTCGGTCAAAATATTTATTAATATTACTAAGAAAGTATTCTATAATCTGCATATGTACATAATACTATAATAGTACTTATATACAGACATTCTAGACAATATAATATTTAAAGGAATTTATAACAATTATTTTTTTTAATTTGTTTTTGGAGGCTCGAAAAATGTTTAGCTAAACTCCCAAGCACAAAACCGATTTCTGACAATGACAGTCTTTATATCATTACTGACTAAAGGCAGTAATTGTCGACATATTGTAATTTTTTTCGGTTGCATACTACATAATTATTATCGATGTGTAGGTAACTATTGTAATATAAAAAAATCGTTTTTAGTATAAAATTAAACCCTCACTTGGTAATGGTATCCAATGCATTTATGTACTTTCTCCAAGTTGGAGTACTAAATAATTTCCAAAATGGTATTTTTAATTCCAACTCTGGGACATTAGCAAAAAACGTGTTGATGGCATCTATTAAATTTTGGGTATCCGAGTCTACTGCGTGTTCATCTTCAAGGCACCCGAGTTTTTGATCCAATGCCACTTTGGCGATAGCTATAAAAATCAAATAATAGGTTTGTGTATTATTAATTTTTAAACTAACAATTAAGTACGCTGTACAACTGGCTTACATTCAAGCGACCATTTATGAATTTCATTTAAAAAGTCATCAGGAACTTCTTGGTTTTTATTTTTTATCTTTTTTATTCTAAAAAAAATAAAAACATAGGCACTTTATAGGTTATAATATATAACTACTATAGGAAAGTATCTCTTTATAGATATCACATAAATATTAACATAATATAATAACGTAAATAATATAACGTGGCAATAATTTTACTTAATTATTTTATTATAATTACTATATAACATAATATGGGTATTAGGTATACATATTATTATTAAGTATATGTATTACACATAAATTAATCTTTTTATGTGGTGTATTTTACTATATTAGTGAAGTTTATAAATCACCAATTAATTTTATATGGGAGGCAACTATAGTGTATATTAATATTTTTATTTACGATGAGGAACGAAGGAAATTCGTGCGCTTTGAGAGGTATCTAGTATGTACCGGAAAAATTTACATCATTTTACAGGTATTAAAATCATACCAATGTAATAATTGACATAAAAAAAAGGTATAATCCGTATTTGGTGGAAAATTCAATTGCTCCTTAAGTTTTCATATTATCGTATGATTATCTTATTAATTATGATTTATTAGGTACTTTATTGTTATATTATAATAAAACATAGGTACTTGAAGCCACAAGTTCATAAAATAATATTAGGTACTATATTATAAACACTAAACGGATGAATAAATGCAGATAGCAGATATAATATACCTAACACTAGGTAGTCAGTAGCTGATAATATAGTAAATATAACAAATTAATAGTTTTCTAACCTATTGACAAATGCTGTTGCCGTATCTTCAATAGTTCCGATGTAAAATTTTGCTGTTCTCGGTTGCAGCATAGGTTGTTGTACTTTAGTTCGAAATTCGTACCATTTTTCACCATGTCTAGAACATAAAATAGACAAGTACCGTTAGTGGAGTCGTCCAAAATGTAGTACAGGAATTCGAATTCATTATACTGCAGGTAACGTATATATATATATATATATAGGTTTCTGGTCACGCATTAGGGCAACACTGCCTTATATATACATAGACTTATCGGTGTTCTTAAAATATAATGTGTTCAACGTAAAACTGTATGTGTAGGTACTTAGCTTATTATGAACATATACTCTTTTTTTTGTTATATATTATGTCGGTGATCAAAGGATACATATTACTATACAAAAAATAAAAATGCATAAATTAATAATCAACACGCGCGACTGATGTACACTTACACTGCTATAACACCAGCCAGATCACCAAAGAAATCCTTCCTTAAAACGTGCTTGTAATAATTTAATGATGGCATAGACGGCCGATGCGGCATAAGCTCTTCATTTCTGAATACTTTTTCAATCTCGTCCGCGTCGTACAGAAACACCATATCCGGTCTCCCGAGCAATTTTTCGATTTTTACTATGTCTCCGTACTCTTTCCATAATCTCAACGAGAGTTTGTCTATTTCGGTTACTTTGAAGTCACCTAAATATTTATACGACATATCATACAAAATCAAAACTTTATTATAGAAAGATTGAGTGTTTCATGTATTTAATAACATTATATGTACTATTGAAACTGTTGGAGCACTATATTTTTTTCGTCGTTTTAGACCAATATAAGTGAAAGATTAGTTTACGCACTGCCCAATGACCGATAACCTTTTTTTATAATTATGAATTTAGGTTTTTTTCTTGGTTATGTGTGAAAACAGTTTTTTGTATTTTATTTTAACAAGCCTTAAAATTATTTAAAAATTGAACATATTTTTTTCAATTCTATGTATATTATAAATGTACCTATATTAATAATTGTAAACGTTGGGTAAATATTTTTTTTACATAACCAAGTAAAAAGCTTAATAAATACAAATGTTTTGACAAAATTTAAATTGACTAGGTATGGTACTACATATAGTACTTATTTTGAAATTTTTTTCTCTTTTATATTAGTTTCTATACTAGTAAATTTATTATAGTATCTAGACTTAGAGTTCCAAAGGTAATTTAAAGGAACGTTTTAATTTTTATAGATTTTTAAGTGACTTTAGCTCTTTCGCACTAATGGCCATTAGTCACACTGACGAGACATTCCATATATAATAAACTACCAATATTACAAATTGTCTGCTTCAACAGCCATAATACTTTCTTTTTAAAATTGTTAAATAATTGAAATTCTATTACTTTGTACCAACATAATATTATATTACAAAGTAGTATAGGTCATGTACGTGTGTGCAATACTATTGGGTATTTTTTTTTTTTTATCAACTGTAAATATAATAACAAGTATTAAAGCACCTAGTAATTATATTATTGTTTAAAATTTTACACGAATCATATAGGTATATTATATAAATAATCATCATAAGTTTACTTTTCATTTAAAAATAAAAAGTGTTTTAAATTAAGGATTACAAAAAATACTTTAAAACAAACCAGTTTGTTTCCTCAGTAGCTTTATATTATATTTTATAATTCTTTGATATAGGTAGGTATTATACACTTACCGATATATGACATAAACCTCCAATTATTGCCCAATAACGGTAACGACTTAGGGCCCGGTAGTTCCGAATACTCTTTGGCAAAATCTACATCTCCTTGTGATACACTCGTAAAAACTTCAGTCGACTTGTTAGCACGATCAATTGTAATCCTTAAATTCCTCAGCCGTCTGGCTAAAACGGACATTTTATTATTTTTATTATTGAGCGTCTACGCAACCTGTAAACAAATAATTGCGTGCATGATGCATATTATATTATTAGTCCGTTGCTTATAAATTATAATGCATTGATTATATTTGATTTATCATTTACTATACCACGTGGACGTGGTTGGTGACGACGTGTTGTGATGAAATAAAAAAATATACTTACTCCAGGATGTACCTATACAATGGATGACATCAATATATTTATAATGATTCCTCTACACTCTACCTACAGATACCGTACCTATATAATATATCGAACATAGTTTGCAGGCCTATAGCGAATCGATTCATTGGTGTTATTATATGTGTCGTGGCACACCATTATTAGGTACCTACATTAGAAACTTTATTTGTCCTAGATTTCGTTTCGCATTCCCATCACGAACAAATATTGATAAGTTTAAGCTCGATTCAACATTAAAAACCTGAACTTCTGTAAGTATTTTTGAATTTCAAGACATTCGCAAAGGTTTTTATATTATTTAGAACCTATTGTGTTGTAATACATCATAACACCGGATTATGAATCTTTATTGTTCATTGTCATAAAGAGTTTGTTCAAACAAATATTTAATACTTAAAATATCGGAAAAATTGTTAATATTTTGACTAGGTAATTTTCTAAAAAATAACATTTATTTTGAAAATTCTAAGATTATTATTTAAGTTTTACTTTGAAATAAAACTAGAATAAAATAGAAATATAATAAGGTGCCTGTATTAATTTTAGATTTTAATATTTCATAATTAAATTGTACCTACCAATATAAATTGTGTATGAATTTACATTTACATAGACTTCAGAATTATAAATAAAATATTATAATACATAAATAAAATAATATTTATATATATATCAATTAAACCTGATCTGCAGCTGATTGTTCACCGCAATAATGCGTTAAATGAATGTCAATATTATTTGTATTTTATAATAACATTAAAATTATTTTTTTCAATTACCTGTTAAATTAGTTATACGTAGTAATACATTTTATCCATGCATATACAACTCGATAAAATAATCTCAACTGAAGTTTATAATAATAAATTTACCACGACGGTTTCCGCAACTAGTAACTACACGACTAACACTAAACGCGAATAGTTTAATGCTTGTTACAATATAGGTAGGTAGGGTTTTCTCTTTCTTAAATTCGCCGTGGGATGAATTAATACTTAAATGTTTATTTCGTAATGTACCTACCTATATATTATAATACACAAGCTAAGACCCGTCAGTCCGGTTCAGAAAAAAGGAAATTTGCAGTGAAAGGACGGTATTGCAACGAAGATATATTATATAGACACTAATTTCACGATTGTTTATCCCCTGCCCAACGATCCATCCGGATGGACGTAGCTGATTATATTATAAAGAAACACGAGTAGTGGTGTTAATGTGTTGTGGTTCTGGCTTACTTCATATGAATTATTTTTTTTAGTTTGTCTTAAATATGTTTCTGAATTCTGATTAGTTACACATAGTTAAACTTTCATTTATTTTTCACTTATTTTCAGTTATTTTACAAGCATTAGTTTCATCCATCAATTCCTCTGTTTTTATTGAAACATTTAAATATTAAAATAATTAATTGTAATTCATATTGAAAATAATTTTTACATATGTATGTTGATGCAAATATTGAGCTCATATATTTGGAATGAGCTTCTTTCTTCAAAGTACAAAATAATATGTTTGGAAGCAGTAAGTTCCAAACTTTTATGATTGATAACTTCGTTTTTTAGAAATTCACAATTATGATTTTTTTCATTAAATACAGAGTTAAGCAATGAAACAAAAATATTTTCGTGTACCACCGCTAAAATCTAGATATCATGTTGTCTTTGATCTTCGCCTTTGGCCCGACATTCGTATTCTTAAATTCACCACACCGGTGAAACAATTTACCATCGGACATGTAACTTGCGTTCACATTCTATGACTTGATCTGTATAAAACATCCTTTTTTTAATATGTACATATAACTTTAAAAGAGTCAAAATATTTAAATATGTTGGACATTTGATGATGACAGACAGAAAATAACACACATTGTCGTAAAATAATTACATTCATTGCTCGAATCAGGCAAAAAAAGACAGAGAACTCGTTCTGCTGTATAGTAATGGTGTCTATAGTGTATCTCATCATTGAGTAGGTCACAGTATTGGATATGTTAAAACTTGAATACAACGATAAATTATTGTATTATTTCAAACAATTTACTGAATCAGTCTATATTTCAAAGGATATTAAATTCTACACAGTGCGTATCTGATGTTGTTGTCGTAGATCTGATACTTATAGACGCAAAATTGTGTACCTAACTCACGAAGTTTCTGCCACGAAGCACCAAAGCACTACGCACATGTGCACTGGAGGCATAAGAATTATTTATGTGATACTTCAATATTATTAATTCAAATACAATTGATGAATCACTCTGTATATTTATAAACATACATATACATATACCTATTGGCTATTACTTTTAGGTAATAGGTACGTTTAAATAATAATATTTATAATATACATATTATATCTAATCTGCATTAAATTATTGTAATAATATCAAATATTTAAATTATTATATTATATTTTTAAAGTTTATTTTGAAAAAATAAGATATTTATGTATCTACAAAATTATATTGAATTCATTAGCAACTGCAGTTATAAATAAACAATGTTAATTTGTTAAAAATATAGTTTATACCGAAAAATATATTGTATCTACATAATATTATCTAAAATATGAAAAATGACTAAGAAATATCACATCATGGTATGTACCATTCTAAGTACACTCTACTACTATAAAATGAAGTTTATTGAATATCTAATTATACGTATCCAAAGTGTAATAAAAATAACTGACAAATGTAATTATTAACTAAAAACAAAAAAAGTGATATTTAATTAACAAAAGTCAAAGGATTAATAAATAGAACAGAAGTTGTTAAATGGTTGGATAATTAAATTTGTCAGTTAGGTATTTATCATTTATATAAACTCTATAATATAGACTTTATAATAGCTTATAATCTGTAAACTATATCAAGATCATTGTTGAAATGACTGTTATTCTTAAATAATTATCTAATCAACCATTTCGTGTTTAAAGATTATTGAAAACAAATTAAAGGAAGAACGGACCGAAAAGATTGCAGATATCAACAGGAATAAAAAAAGAAAGAAGAAATCAAAAAACAATCAACGGCAGTTTTTTAAAACTGACAAAGTAAGTGATATGAATATACAATCAACCGATTTCTCGAAAAAATATTGTGGTAAAGTTAATCATACCGTACGCAAAAACAACAAAAGAGAATTGAAAAAAACAGGTAAAAAAAAAATACACGGCACAAATGAAGTACGGTTATTTACAAGCTTTTCATTTTTAGAATTAAAAAATAATGGTATTGATGTTAATTTTGAAAAAGTCGATATTGATTTGAGAAAAAATAAAAAATGTCATAATCTTATTGATGTAAAACCATCGAGCTCCACAGAGCTAAAAAAGACATACGTGTTTAAAAAGCGGATCGTTGGTCGATCGAAAAATTATAATTTACTTTGTTACAGTAATCGTTTTAACCATTTACCTGAAAACCATAATTGTATAAAATTTTGTAGTAAACAAGACCATGAAAAAAATTATCAGAATAATTGTCAATTAAATAATGAAAAGTCTGGTGATCAACGTGATAAATCGGTTAGAGTAGTCACACTTTTAAATGATAGTGACAATGCAGACCAATGTTCAAATTCGATTTTTTCTACATCTCAAAATAAAGAACAATTATATGACAGAAGTGTGAAGTGTCATAATATTAAAACAATGATTATCAATAGAGGAACTAAGTACACCGCAGGTACTTAACGTGTTTTAAAAATAAATTAAATACATTTTGATAATATCATATTATTGTAACTTTATGATTATAATCAATATCTAGTTTTAAATAAAAATATCTAAATTCTAAATAAATAATTACAAATAAATATTTAAGAAATGAAGTCATTAAATTCATAAATTATACGCAGATATAAGTATCTATTAAAAAGAGCTGGGATTTTGATGCATATCATATTTTTTCTTGGGTTTCTATCTTGGGTTCTATTAAAACACAACTCCGTAAGTGGAAAATTCAACTATTAATGACAATTTTTTCATGTTTTTAAAGAATTTTCTAAGTGATAGAATCATTTTCACAATGTATTATTGAAGCAAACTTATTATGTGTACCTACTTAAAACACTTATGGTAGCAATAAAAACCAACATCGATAACAATTATACCGTTTCCATAAATACTTAAAGAGGCCTTAAAAATACTTTTATTATAGTGACTACCTATATAGGTATAGTATTTTAAAGGATCTTCTGAATAAAACTTCATAGTTGTACAATAAATATATTTTTTAACGCATTTTTATACATAATACATAATACCTTAAGATTTGATATTTTTGGGACATTACATTCTCAGCATTATTAAATACAATTTATTGTATTATGTTTAATTTAAAACTGATTTTTTTTATTTGTCGATATTTAAGGTCAACATTTTCAATATAAAGACAGTTCTATAGAAAACTTCAAAATGAAAAATTTCAATGACTACCATGATAAACATAATTGGGGTTTTTATAGTCATAATGGTCAAAATACCTACAGTATAAATAATAGATTCTTAAATAATGCAGAAAATCCAAGAAGAAATAAATGTATTAGGTATTTATGAATTTTGAAAAATATATAATTGAACACGAATATGTAGGTTCTATTAGTATTAGTCATTTTTGGCATATATAGGAACAGCAAACCAATAATAGAATCGTTTCATAAGAACGAATACGATAAAAGTTTGGTTTACAAAGGTTCTAAGTATACGGACCAGGATATTGCAAAAAATCAAACATTAAATTCTGATATTATGGATATTAATTCAAATCCACTATCCAATTCAAAATTTATTAGCATGATAAATCTGCAAAAGTTACAAGAAAATAAACATAATAATAAAAAGGTAATAAAAATAATCTATAACAAATAACAAAAATAATGTCTTAGTTGTCCGTATGAAATTGTTTGTGGGTTTCTTGATTTTATTATGACGTAGGCCTCTCAGTCATTTTGAACTTTAGTTCGCCATCAGGTGCGTACATAAATGTTACTTTGTATTCCAATGGCTTATGCAAATATTCAAGTTTATGCGATCGTATCAACTATACAAAATTAAATATTATTTATTAATTATTATTACCTCTACGTTTTAAAATTATAAAAGGTAAAGTATCGTATCGCATCAATACACTTTTTATTAAATATAAAAAGTTTTTTGAATTAATTATAATGTTATTTATAAATTTCAATTACCTTCGCCAAGAACACTTGCATTTCTAAGTCAGCAAATCTTCTCCCTAGACACATTCTTGGCCCATGCCCGTACGGCAACGAAGCAAATGGGTGAATATAATCTGATGATTGTTTCAACCACCTTTCAGGTTTAAACTGTTTACAGTCCGTTACGTATTCTTCCATATTCCCCGTAACAATTGTTGGAAAAACTAACTGAATCTATTCGAAAAATAAACTTTGTTATGATATGGTATGATTTTTTAGCAGTGTTTTAGGTACTTTTAGCACTCATTATTTTGAAGAAAATTAATACATTTTTAAATACAACTTTTAATGAATGTTAAAATAAAAATTCTATATAGTTTATTAATTATTAGTACCTATCTATAGTTTTTATTTTTTTTAAAACATTATTTTTTTATAATATCATGTGAATATTATATAGATATCAACTTCTAAATCTAAGATGTTCGCGCAAACGTATAATATTCAAAACTACACGAATACGATAAATAATTCTGGTTTATTTTACGATGAAAACCAACAAGAAGATAAAATCCACACCAAAAAAAATTATTTAAAATGTGAGAAAACTATAGATAATTATTCAGAGGAAAACGTAAATTGGACAAAAAAAATCAATTTATATAAAAATAAAGAAAATCTAAAATGTAATAATAATGAAAGCAATGAAAATAATTACAATGATATAAAATCTATTCGTGTCAATAATTTAGAAATGTTCACTGCATATTTTGATAAAAGTAAGTTTTTATTATAATTTTTTAATTACAATTAATACATTTTTATTTTTATAGTTTGGGAAACCGTTATTCAAGAAATTTCAGGATACTGATTGATTAATAGATTTTTTGTGTTGATTAGTAAAGTATGAATTAAATACAATATTTTACATTATTTTACAATAAATTATTTGTTGTGTCTTTCATTCAATTCATATTACAAAGTAAATGATTGTTAGTTGTTACAACTTACACCTTTTGGTATTCTGTATCCACAAATCACCATATCCTTTTGAAGTGTTCTACCATTACCAATCACAGTTGAATACATTCTGTAATAATCATTCAGTAAATACACCGTAAACGTGTTATATATATAAGGCATTAAGTTCAAACAATTTTACCGTAATACTTCTTTGATAAACGCTTTCAAATAAACCATTTTTTCTAATTTACTTGCGTCAAGTTTATCGTCTTTATTTGGTAATATTTTCAGTATTTCTTGATGAATTTTTTCTTGTTCTTCTGGTCGTGTGGCTATTTGATAAAGCATTGAGCATACAGCCATCGAAATCTAAACAGTGGTTAATTTTACTAAGCTCTTAGTAAATGTTTTATAATACTAACTATTAAGTATTACTGTTTACTGAAACGTAAATTACCTATAATATATATACTTATAAAAATATAAATTACAATACATTTTGACAGCAAAAAAGTATATGTCATACTTAAATGACTTTACAATTAATAAGAGATTAGCATTATACAAAACAGCAACAGATTTCGCACTTTTGCGGTAGATACCTACTTTATAAGTTAAAAGTAATATATTTTATGAGTACCCACCAGAAAATATTATTTATTCGAAAAATGCTACTCTGAAATGTAAATCAAAACACCGAAAAAATGTTCGAACAAATTGCGCATATACCTACCTATAATTTTACATTATTGCCTATAGTATAATCGGCACTTATTAAACAAAAAGGAATAATACATTTCAAAAATATTCTACAAAAACTTATAAATTGCACCTACGGATAATTTCAATTTACATAATTGAAAATTACTACATGGTGTAGGTATCTATTTTATTAAAATAAATATGGACATTCCTCTAATAAATATAAATAAATATTTACGAACCGTATCAATCCCAACTAAAATAAGATCCAACGCCAATATGTAAGCAGTTTTTGGATCAGGTTCATTCGCCAAAATTCTCTCAACCAAAGACAATTCGCTTTCATTTACCGATTGTGATTTATTTTTTAATCTTAACATTGCATCATCAATGTACTTCATACAAATTCTATTAAAATTTAAAATATTAATAATTTATTAATACAGATATGACTATAACAATTCTATATCTAGGTATATAATTATATACACGCGTTTAATAATATTCTACAATATTAATACAAGACATTTTATTTTTTGACTGCCTACTTTTTTTGTAATATAATAATTTTGCATATTATATCATTTGTGCCATTGTTCGCCATATTATACTTATATGACAGAAGCTGTGTATAAAAACAGCATTATGAGCAACGTGAAAACATGTTGTAGTGATGTAGCCTATCTTGATCACAAAATACAATAATATCTATATATATTGCCGTACCACTCTGCACTAACATATACAATATACATAACTCATCACGAGTAAACAAGTAAAGAACAATAAGCTCCCTTATATATTTGCCACGTTTTTTATACACTAATTTCTTGTTTATTGACTATTAGTATAAGGAATAATTAAGGTCTATGTTGTTAGCAACTCACAAATATTAAATTTATACCTGAAGTTCATGTAATTATAATTTTAAAGTAGTACTTTGAAAGTAGATAGAAATAAGTAAATAATAGTTCACTATTGTGATAATAATTGTGTATATATCCGTGATACGAATGTGTGCTACTTTAATAGTTTAGTAGACCATTTTTCGATCTTAGAAAAGAAACTTTTAACTAAGTATCTATTGTTTGGACGCTCCACCTATACTATTAATTGTCATTGACTTTAATTTAAAAGATATATTTTTTTAAACCATGTAGATATATATATATAGTATAATAATTTGTTGCATACGTACTCAATGAAATAATCCATATTTGAAACATATTTTTTCCAAAGTGTGGATGGTAAGTATCGCCAAAATGGGTACTTGAGCTCTAACAAGGCCACGTTGCGGAGTGCATATTTTGCGGCATCGATTATTTTCTGTGGCTCTGAATTTTTCGGTAAATCCGGATTTAGACACCCTAGTCTTGCGTCTAATGCCACACGACCGATACATTCCAAAGCCCATTTATGAATTTCATTATCAAAGTCAGCTGGCATTTCAGAATTTTCGTTTTTCATTTCTTGCATCCTATAATCATAATTCAGGGAAGTGTTGTAGTACGAATAATTAACAGCGATGATAATATATTGATTTTTAATTTAGGTCATAGCCCGTATGTATAGGTATGGGTGTAGTGTTATTCAGCACTATATTATATACCTACGTACCGTTTTATAAAATAGTCGGAAACCTCTTCGATTGGTTGAATATATTTCTTAACAGTCTGTGGTTGTAAAACAGGCTTTTGAACTTTAGTTCTGAATTCTCTCCATGCTTCTCCGTGTCTAGATAGTCAATTTAGATAATATGACATAATTATTATATTATTATGTAATATAACTATTAATATTGTGTTGTGTACATATTGTATATTTATTTTAGTTCTAACACTCACACCCCGACGACACCCGGTAGTCTCCCGAAAAATTGCCCTCGAACCTGACTTTTATATTTAACCAAACACGGCATAGAAGGTCTAAACGGCGTATCACCTTCTTGTCTATAAACTTTTTCTATTTCATCAGCATCGTAAACAAATAGCAAATCCGGTCGACCAACAAGATTGCCCAACTTTGCTATTTTCCCGTATTGTTTGTACAGTATGTAAGAAACGTTTGCCAAATCTGATATCTGATACGGGCCTTCAACATAATATATAGTAATTAAACGCTTGAGCTTGAAAAATAAAATATTTGAATCGTTACAGTAAGTATACTTATATAGGTAGGTTAGTTATATACAATATTACAATGTACTATATATCACCTAGGGCTCATAAGTTTAAGCATTTGCATATAAATCTTGTTCTGTCGTAGTAAACATAAACACAAAGTTAAGTATTATATAAAGACATTTGTTTCAAGGGCTTTCGATACGCATGGAGTTTTATTTGGATGCAATTGTGCCCATAATACGGCATATGGCATATTTGAGGTAATTATGACTTAATAATATATATATTTTATATTTAAAGAGCTTTAATCTTTTAAAGGTATATTTTAACCTTTTTTATATATTTCCAGTACCAAGTGTATATATTTTTTTAAAGACTATAAAAAATACAATTTAGAAGAAATATTTAAAAATACTGTCTACATTTTATAGTAACTAGTAAATACCTTTTTTTTTTCAGTTTGAACCGACGACGCCACGGCATCTGCTTTCGCATTCTTCCGCGGCGCCTAAAACTAGTAAATACCTACCTGTATATAATAAATACCTATATATATATTAATAACTTTTGTAGACAGTGCAGACGTGCAGTTGAAATATTGAAAGTATAAATGATCGACCCACAAGTCCCAAGTCCAATATAAACCACAATAATAACGAATGACTGATAAGAAAATGTATTCATTCATAAACAAGTATTTGAAATCAAAAAATATTACGTTAAAATGAAGTTTTCCTAATAATTTAAAAAAAATATTTGAGATTATTAGCGGAACGGTACAATGACGTGTTTTTTTATGGGTCTGGAGTGTGAAGACACTATATAGTATATACTATATAATAGTCTGAAAAATCTCAAATCACGAACTTCGAGCGAGGTTTAAAAAATTGTATTTACAGTTTGTACTTGGAGGGTTAAAAGTAGAAATGTCTCTGTACTTTTCAAAATAATAAGGGAAAACAAAAAAAACATTACGAAATAAACGAAAAAGTCTACACAAGACCTGCACTCTGCAGTTTTCGATTTTGTTGTATGTTTTAATATTAAAAAAATAGTAAGCCGTATAGACTTGTAGCAATAGTTTATATACCTATGCATTTTCAAGACATAATAAAATAATATTTAGCATTTTCTGAGATATTTATAGATATTTGACATTTTCTAATTTCTTTTTTTTTGGTTTTTATTCGATTTATGTGTAACACTTTTGTTCGGGTGTAAAATCTTGTTCATTATTAATTGATAATAGGACCCTTACAAGTTAAAAAAAAGAAATCGATAACCATTTTTTTCTTCCTATTTATGAGCTTTTATCGAATATTTTTTGGTTTTTTTACTGCATATGTGTATTTATTTTTTTATAGAAGCATAGTTGCATCCATATTTCAGCGTTTTATTATAGTGCAAGTATGCTTACGTCGCTTATGAACCCTAGTTGCATATATTGTATTATATCAAATATTGACATTACCTATAACTGGTAACATTCTCCAAGTGTTTCCTATAATTGGCAATGGCGTGGGTCCTGGGACCTGACTATAGTGTTTGGCTGTGATAAGATCATTAGTCGCTTCCACGACTTCGGGTGATCCCGTGGTGACGTGGGTTGAATGTGTAGTAGCTGTTGATCGCCATCCTATTGAATGAATTTGAAACTGGCGAATATTTTTCATTGTGAATACCTACCTGTTGACATTGTTACAAATTTCTTTTATGTTTGAGTTAAGGTTCTTTTAACTAAAAAAATATGTAAGTATATAATTTTGTATAGTGTTTACACATTTAATTAAAGTTTAAACTGTAACAATAATATTGTTTAGAAAGTAATGTGCCATCATCTATATAATACGCTATAGTAACATTATAAGAATATGATATTATTTGACAATAATTAAATATTGTATAGTGAAAGGAAGATTCAAGGGCAGCCAGTAGAAATATTATGTTAACGATCATCGTTATTATAGGTAGTATGTATACATACTCTTAAATGTATTGTACTATAATTTATACTAATAATTATTGTATTATACCTAATACCAGCGGGTTTCTACGAAAATCATAATATTCTTTAAATAAAAATTAAACTGCAGATACTTAGTAAAAATTGTTCTGTTAATAAATATATCTCATTGGAATATCTTTCTTAATTTAATATTAATAAGCGATTTTACTAAGCAGAATAATGAACGTGCAATGCCTACTTTCGAAAAACTAAAAATTGTTTTGAATTTAAACAATTATTTAAAAAAATAAAAATTGTACCTGTAAATAATAATTTGTATATTATTTCTATTATTACTTACTATTTATTATTTGATTTTCAATATTATATTATTATTATATAGTTTAGCGAATTAGCGGTATTATTGTATATTATATTATTATAGATAAGTATGGTATCTTACTTTTCAAAGAATATCACTGAAGTCACCTGTTCTGCAGCAGTACATATATTATTCGATCAACAATTACGAACGCAGATGGACACTGGTCATCGTTATACTTGTGTACGTTGAACTAGTGAAAGTTCTACATATTTAACTCTTTTGTAGTGTAGCCAACACAAATGTTTATTTGCGGAAAGAAATGTGGAAAGAAACAATATAATATGTGATGTTCTATATTATGTTATAATATAATTATGCTAATATTAAATTAAAATGTTTAGGTAAACATTTTTGGTTTAAGTTTAAACTTAACTTGGATACCCCATTCAAAATATAATATAATATAGGTTCAACGATTCATCTATATGTACCTAATTACCTATATAATTATACAACATATTAGGTATATAGTTTATAATAAAACTATAATTTTACATATTTTAAATTAAAATTTGTTTATGCCAAGTATTATCAAGTATTCAAGTACCTATAATAATAATTGTTATACCTTAAAAAAATGATTTCAAAAATAAAATCGGGGAATAGTAACTCTGCTGTAGTAGGTTTCGACTGTCGACTGTCGAGTCATTGAGTAGGTCACTGTAAAACTATAAATTTTAATTAAAATAAATACTATTGCATGTGAAAAAAGATTTTATTACATTTTTTATAAGAAAACTAAAATCATTATTTTTCGTTTAAAATTTAAATATTCGATTTGTCGACATTATAACTTAAAATATGTACAAAAAAAATTGTGCGTATTTATATTTTGAAAATCCTTAAGCTGTTATAGTGCTTTAAGAACAACTTAAGCATATATATTTGTAACGTCAAAACAATTTGAAGATTTTCGCGAGTTTGACAAAAAACAAAATATTATGTTGTCAAAATTTAAACTTCAAACGGATATAAAAAAAAATAGTGCGTACCGGTATAAGCCTATGTATATTTTTGATATTTTTAATTTTCTATAAGTGCAAATTATATAAAAAAATCTTGTTTAAAATTGTCAAGCTTTTTGACTGAATATAATAATAACATAACATTTTTTTTAACATATTTAGAAGCAGGCGCGGCGTGATAAGCATATCCAATTGGTAATTGATAATAATACTAACAAGTGTGACCGAGAATGATTTAAGCCGGATGAACATTTTAATATAATAATAAATAACACAGACACACAGTACATCAATACATATAGTATTAATATATTATAGTATTACTGTATTAGGTACCTAGCTATAGTATATTATGTTTCCCCAAACCATTGATTTACCTAATTGTTATTACTTATTTTGATACTATTATCATTTGTTAGTTCCTACAGTTCAATAGGTATGAAGACTATAGAACAAGAACATAATCTGTGTTTTTTTTTTTGATAATTCAGTTTTTGTAAAATGAGTTATGATCATTTTTGACGCAAAACTTGCTAAAAAAATTTAACTATCGATTACCACATAAAAACACAGATAATGTTCTTATCATCAAGTTTCATAATTGGTTGATTCATTCTAATTTTTAAACTAACGAAGCTGTAAATGATCTGCTGAACGTACATTTTCTATGTCACACATATTATATGTGTACTTGTAAGACGGAGACAATACATATGACTGCGTGTTAGATCCTCTTAAGGATACACATTACACATATTATAGCCTGCATGTATATAATTTGAAAACGCGTGTTTTAAGGGAACTGTGATTTCGGATAGTGAGGCAAAGTTTCTATATGGATATTCAGAATATTACATAAATTTTGATTTAATCAATCAATTTAGTACAATAGTCTGCATAATAACTAAAAAAAAATCATTATTTAACACACTAGCTGAGTGTGTAGAATCTGGCTCTCAGGTCGATGTTATTATGACTGCAGGCTTCTCAAAAGCTTGTGATAATTGATCCTGTAGATAACAACCTAGTTTCTATAGAGCAGGTGATCTTAGGTATTGGGACTCACTTCCATCTTGGCTCATTTTTTATTTTACAAGTAGATCTCAGTTCGTATAACTTAATAATAACTGATCGAGTCGAGTTGAAGTTTCGTCCGGAGTTCCCCAAAGTGGTCGTTAAAGTAATTAAGTAGATACACTTTTATTCTGTTTGTTTATCAATTTAATCGTTGACTATTTGAAATTAAATAAAGTGAAAATATTTTATTATATGCTGATGACATAACATTTTTTACTAAAATCAACTCCCTTCTTGACTGCCAAATTCTTCTCGCTGAACTAGACATTTCCAATCACAGGGTTACTAGCGGTGGCTTAACTCTTAATTTGAATGAATGTCAAATAATTTGTTTCTCCATATCTTGTTCACCCGTAATTCTCCTCTATACTTTAAATTGTCATCTGCTACAACGTGCTTCCATTGTTAAATACCTATATATATAGGTACCTACCTTGGGATATTATACTTCCAGTGACGTCATTTAAGTTTTTGTTAGACTGGGGCAACCACTCACTGATTTTCCGACTCAACATACTTCTCATAATTTTTAAATGTGCCGACTTAAGGTTAATGTAAAATATGTTAGTTTGGGGCAAATGCTCAAGTTTCCCCCTCCCCAAATGACGCCACTGTTTACTTATCTTCTCTTTCATTTGAACATCACATCAATTTTACCGTTAATAGAACGGGTTCATTAAACGTAACACCAAAAGTTTCCAACATAGGCGTGCGCAGGACATTTTTGCTGAGGGCGCACAGTACAAACAGATTGAACATTTTAGTATGTTCCCTAGCCACATTACAAGTCGGGCGAGGATTAATAAATAAAAAAAATGCAGAATCCGCGATAACTGCAGAATACGATTTTAATCGTGTATTGCACATATAGGCACCAGCACTCATCGTGTGACCGTGGGTTTGAAAAAAATTATAAACCAAAAAAAATATTATTTATCTATTTCTAAGCTGAACTCACTGGGGGTGCAGTTGCATACCGTATGCGCGCCTATGTTATCAAATCTGCTTTTTTCCTCCGTTCGTTATACTTTTCACTCGTTTGCCCCATTCTCGAATTCTGTGCGGTTGTTTGACACCCTATTTCCTTGCGATTGCAAAATAACCAACCTCGCCGTGAACGAGTACTGAATAAATTATTAGCTTATACTTAACATTCCGATCACACACCACGACTACTCCCACATAATGTGAATTATTTCTCCAAGTCCAAACTCAATCTTTACGTCGCCTCGACCAGGTACTTACCGAAGTGTAGCAGACAAGAATAATTACTAATACTACCCATCACAGAAATACAGAATAATAGGTTAATTAACTCGCTCACGTGTTACATTTAATTTTACATATATTACGCATATATGTATATCAATTTTAGTAATTTTACACATTGTGGATTTGTAAATGTTAAAAATTATAAATTGATCAAAAATAAGAATAAAAGTGAAGATTTTTAAATGGAATTATTTTTGTGATTTCGTTCGTTCTTGCGGCTGGTTGCACTGTATGTGTCTACTGATAACGATTGTTTATATTTTTCTTAGGATAATGAATAATGTTATAAAAATATTATATTAATATATTATTATTATAGTTAAAAAATAGCCGAGGTACGACTTATGACAAAAATGCTAATAGTGATGCCGACGATGCCGTGAACTACAAAATACAAATGTAGTTACCAGTTCAATTTTTCTGAAATTATTGGAAGTCTATACGGTGATGAAGCTCTGTTAACATTTTATTAGAAAATTATTGTTTGTGATGGATACTTCTGTAAAAACCGACGAGTCCCGAAACACTTCCATGGCGCGGGATGGCGATAATAAACTTAAATTATTTGAAAATATTGTCTATTTTGCTAGTGGTTCGATTGGTGATGAGGTAAGTATCATGTAGTATGCACACGGAATTGTTAATTTTGTGTTTTTACTGTTTTAGGCATTAATGGTGCTTAAAAACAGCAATGCCGAATCAACACGTTTGTTATCTGATTCAGTTACACATTGTATTGTCGGAAAAAATTATGAAGAAACTGATGTTAGT
Organism: Nasonovia ribisnigri; assembly: GCA_027563435.1. Taxonomy (NCBI): domain Eukaryota; kingdom Metazoa; phylum Arthropoda; class Insecta; order Hemiptera; family Aphididae; genus Nasonovia; species Nasonovia ribisnigri. Next base: position 76,786 of record JANEHU010001689.1, read on the forward strand.
GCTGCAAGAGAATTATATGATGTTACTACCGTGACTCCAGAATGGATCCGTATGTCTGTTTTGTGCAATAAACTACTACCGTATCCTTTTATTAAAAAACATTCTGAGTTATCTACAAACACAATTAAACTAATTAATGAATAAGTACATTTCATAATAATTAAAAGAAAAACTTTTTAATTTTATTTAAAATCATATTATTGTAGTGTATGCCTGCTTACAGGATGAGGTGTATATGTGATAAGAAATGCATTCTAGTCAACACTAATTGTGTTTCAATTGTTTATTGTAATGAGCAATGATGTCGTAAACAGAGTCAATGTGAATTGACAAAGTATATATTGAACCAACAACTGTTGCTGGCTGTTGTCGAAGCAATCGTATATTTTTTTAGTCCTGAAAATGTCATCGATCGAAATATTCTAAGTCCAATTGTTAATTTTGAAGAATCATCTGGTATGGAGGTTAGGTTAATAGCTATATGAGATCATGTCTGGAGACAGGCCGTTTCAGGTCTCTACTATGTAGTGCGAACCCTCTACTCTACTTGTCCCTCCCGACTTGTTCTATCTTTTCCCAGAGTCTGTGTGGTCGATCTCCAGAATAAACTAGTTTTAGCTATACTCATAGTGTCTGTGTGCCCATGGGTCCCTAGATGTGCCTGTGGCTATCCAATTTTATAGTCGATGCGGGGTTTTGCTACTGTGTTGTTTGTTATAGCTATATAATCACTAAGATTTTATTAGACCCATGGATTTCTTAAACTATACTTTTTATTGGTTATCCATAATTCTGTGAATTGGCCCTTTTGCTCCATTTGCTTATGCTAACTAGTATGAACATTAAATAATAGTTATTACCCAGGGTCTCATTGCAACACTGAGATCATCTCGACTCTCTTATGCTTGCGCTAATTTATTGTATATTATATAGTACATATTATTATTATGTGTAGGGTCCATACGTAGCATTATTATGTATTATATAAAAATGTTTAGTTAATTTATTATAATTGTTTAATTTTGCTCCATAACATAACATATCATTCAATTTTTAATGAATATGTTAATTTTAAATGATATAAACTTGTGCCTATAATTTGTGTCTTTTCCTTAATATTATAATTTTAGAACAAAACCATTTAATCCATTTGAAGGTAATATATTTAGTGGAATAATTGTATGTGTATCTCAACAGATTGCAAATGATTGTAAGATCTTATGGGCACTAGTCACCTATAACGGTGGTACTTTCCAACTAACATTGAACCTTAAGAAAACTACTCATCTGGTAGTAACCAAACCGTTTGGGGTAATTAATGATATATTTGTAAATAGATTCATGAAAAAAATAATCACTTTACTATAGAACCTATATATTTTATTAACTGGCACTTTTGGTATCTTAAATAGTTATATTGATAAGTAAATGCATTATCTAACAGGACTTAAATCATTTGATTATTAAGAAATTTTTAAATGCTTTTTTGTCACTTATTTAGATAATTTTAATTGCTGTAAGTCCCAAACCCTGCTAATAAGTAACAATTATTAATTATTTTTCAACGAATGTATATTATTTAATTAATAACCATTCTAAAATAATTTAACAATGTATTTAATTTTTATCTATACACAATGATACCGATTACAACAACTCAATAGAATATACAAACTAAAATTGTAATGTCATAATTAATCAGAATTTAAATGTTACATATTTTATATGAAAAAAACCTATTTGTAAGTATAAAGATAGGTATATTTTTAGGATAATTATTATTGTTTGGACTAGTTGTTATTTGTTTTGATTGCAAATTGCAAAGTGACACAGCTCAAAGTATATAATTTTATTTTATTATCATAATATACTGATTCTATGTATTTTCATTGTTTTAATACTATGAACTAATGAATTATTAATTTTGTTTGTTTGTTTTGTAACTTACTTGATCAAAATATTTTAATAAGAACTGAAAAAAAATACTGTTTTATTTAGAAAAAGTATGATGCTGTTTTATCAAGTGGTTCAGATAAGATCAAAATTGTAACACCTGATTGGATTATTGATTGCTTAAAAAACAAAGAATTATGTCCTGAATCCAACTATCATCCTAGACTTCTTGTCATGCCCAAATTATTACCTACAAATCAATCTTTTAGTATGTTTCATAGTTATTATGTTATTTGAGAATGAAAATTTAAATTTTTTTTCTGTTTTAGAATTACAAACTAGTGGCTTGTCAACAATTACTGGGTTTGCTGATTTTGATGCACCCGTTGAACAACCTGGAGGTGTTATTCCCAAAAATCAGGGTTTAGAACAGTTAAAACAACGTTTACCATGGAATCAACCTCCCACTCCACCAACATCTCAACCTGTTCATGTAATTAGAATGTTAACTTCATCATTTTTTGTTATATTTATTGTAGTTTATTATTTTATGCTTATTATAAGATCATTAACTCATAAATATATATACAATATTTTTTCATTTTATTGTTTAGACCCCATCATCTCAAGGAGCTCAAGGAACAGCTCAATCAAATACTACTCAACTGAAACCAATGATGTCATTAATGTCTACCCCTCAACTTCAACGACTGTCACAACAACAAGTTCAACAATTACAGTTGCAACAGCAAACACATGCTAATAATCAGCTTTTATCCCAGCAGCAAATGCAGCATATGCCTCAACAACAAAATCAATTCCAACAACAAATTCGCACTCAACAAATGCAACAATCTAAACAAATTCAGTTACAACATGGACAACAGTTGCAATATCAACCTAATCAACAACAAATGCAACAAACCCATATGCAATTGCAACAGGGACAACAAACTCATCTTCAAATGATGCAAAAAGGTCAACAACAAACACTTCAACAAAACCAACAACACATTCAAATGCAACAAAAAGTTCAACAGCTGCAGTCTATTCCTGGCCAACAACTTCAAAATCAACAACAAGTCGTATTGCAACAGCAAAATGTTCAAATTCAGTCAGGTCAACAGCAACAACAAAATGTCCAGCAGCTTCAATCTAGTCAACAGCCTAACCAGATACCACTGTTACAGCAACAAACAGTACAAATCCAACAGGGTCAATTACCGCAGTTACAGCCACAGTCTGTTCAAATTCAGCAGGGTCAACCACAACAGCAACAAGTTCAAATGCCTCAATTACAACAGCAAACTATTCAACTCCAACAAGGTCAACAACAGCAGGGTCAATTAGCCCAGTTACAGAAACAAACTGTTCAATTGCAACAAAACCCACAGCATTCTAACCAGTTGCAACAGGGACAACAAATTCAACAAATTCAGTCACAGCAGATACAATTTCAAACAAGTAATGGTCAACAAGTGCAATTTCCTCAGCAAGTTACTCAAAATGCTCAAGTTCATTTACAACAACAACAACAACAACAACAACAACAACAACAACAACAACCTCAATTACAAAATGTCCAGTCTACACAATCTTCTCAGATTTGCATAGTATCAAATGGACAACAGCTTCAACAGTCTCAAGCTAATCCGTCTAACCAGCAACAACAACTTCTACTTCAACAACAGCAGAGATTAATGTTTCAACAACGCATTGTGCAACAAGGTGGTGGCACTGTTTCAACTCAATGGCGAATGGCTCATCCACCGTCTAATATGGTACTATTATTTAGATGCATTTTTTTTTATCAATATATTTAAATATTATTATCAGTAGGCTCAGTGAGTATCTATCTTACTATCTAGTAGACCGAAAATGTTCTGTACTATAAAATAATGTGTAAAACAAAATATATTATTTTAGATTACATATTTATTTTTTTTATAAAACTGGTTTAGTGTTTTTTTGGTTTACTGGTTTACTATTTTTTTCATTATTAAAATACACATTTAAGAATAAAAAATAAATAGATTTTAAATTATAAATAAAAACTGTATGATATGCATCCAGCAACAACAGTGTAACCTTAAAGACACCAAGTCTTGTTGATTTAACTTAATTTAATGTGAATTATTCTACTAGCCATATCCAACACATTTAGGTCTAAACTATGAGTTTTGAAAGACCATCTAACTAAACCTCCGGCCATCATAAATTATTACTTATTACTTATTTATTATTTCTATTTATTAATACTAGTATTTAAAATTATTTTTACTATTTTGGTGATTAATATTTTTTTTTGGGGCAAACACAGTCTCAAAGATACTTGTTAAGGACCTCTAATTGTTATATTACATTATTATATGTGTGTATTTTAATAATTTTATAGCCACGCGTTCAAGTTAACCAGCAACAATCCCAACAAATTCAACAACAACAAACTTTAGTTATTGGACAACAATCAACAGTAAATATGAATAATGCAAATACACAACCAACTACTCAAACACAGTGGCCCCCACAACAAACTTTAACCATTCAAAGAACTATTCAACAGCCAATGGATCAAAGACAAGTAATATGGTCACAACAGTCTCCGGTAATTGATCATTTTTTTACAATTCATAATTTATTTAATAACTTAGTATTCATAAACAATAACTTTTTCTAGCACGGGCCACAACAGATGATACATATGGATGCAAAAACACACCAGCAAATACAAGCAATGAATCCATCTGAACGATTGGCATTTATTAATAAATTAACAAAACAAAGGAACCTTGTTTTGCAACAATTTAATGTATGATTGATACTAAATACAGTCGGTACCATCTGTAACGACACCGGTCATAATAACATATGGGGTATAATAATGTTAATTTCAAGGTCCCAGCAAAATTCCGTTTATACATTTGTATATAAAATAAAATTTGGTTATAACGACTTATGTTTATGGTCCCCTGATTGTCGTTATAGATGAAACTGACTGTAATGCAATTCTATATAAAAAAAAATAATAAATATCTTATAGGCTCGCCAACAGCAAGCTGCAGGTGTGACTGGAGGTACAAATATTGTCAGACCATCAATAACACCCAATGGTCAGACCACTGTGATTCGTACACTCAATCATCAACTGATATCGTCTACTGGGATGACACCAGCTCAACAAGCACAGTGGAATCAAATACGCCAACAACAAGTAATACATCAATAGAACTATAATTTTATAAATTATTGTGTTCAAAGCCATTATGGTAGTTATAATTTAACTTTTCTTAAAGCTGTTGTCTCAACAACAACAACAGCAACAACAACAAATGGCAGGTGGAACTGTCACTACTGGATTACCAACCAATGCAAAACCTATAAGCAATACATTGGTGAACAATCAACAAGTTGTTCAACCACAAACTACAGTTTGGCAACAGTCACCTGTTACTGAACAAGGTTAGTAACTTAGTATTTACTATTACTCATTAAGTATGTTTCCTAACAACTTTTACTTATAGTTTAAGATGAATTTATTATATTACACTCATTAAACAATGTAAACTAATTTGTGCATCAAAATGTATTGTGTCACATCAATCTCAGGAACCAGCTGTATACTAAATCACTATAAATATGACCAGCATACTCTAGATGAACATTATTATTGTTCAGTACAGATAGAGGGAGTACACATTTAGAATCCTGGACGAACAGTCCGTGGACAATAACTCTATGGACAAAAGGTCCAAAAATATAAAATACTCTATCATATTTTAATTTGGTTAGGTTACAAATTATATTTAGATTAAAATTGAACCATTTTTAGTATACATATTAATATATTATAATATGATAACTGTAACTAAATACTTTTTTTTTTAAATTAAAAATAATTGTAATATTTTAAGTATTTTATGTTTCTTATGCGCAGTACTTCTTGTATTGCAGATTATAATTATAATCTATGCGAGTAGGTATATTAAAAATTATATTTAGGTGTTGCTAAGAAATCAAATTTAAAAAAGGGAAATTTGGCACTCACTAAAAATGTTGAGAAACATTGGCATAGAATATAGATGATGAAATTTTTAATAGGCTGAAAATCTTTGCGGTTTTTTATAATTAGAGACCGGAATTGTATGAAATTTCATATTCATACTAAGTGTATGCACAACTATGAGGGTTCAAAATGTGGGCATTTCTAAATCAAACTTATTTCATTAGACAAAATTTTATTTTGCATAGGTATATTTTTAATAAAAGTAACAACTTTTTACTCTTTCCTTGATCCTCATTAAAATAAAAACTTGAATTAATATGTTGATCAACAATTAATTTTTAATAATCATGGAAATCTTTTTGATAATCAAAATATATACCATATTTTTTTGTTTATTTGTATAGTTTTATGTTTGCAACAACTCTGTATTTCTAACAACTATGCTATTCAAAGGATAGAAAATAAATATTAACATGGTTACTACCAAAGTTTATGATGGATCTTTGTTTGAACTCACTGGACCAAGTGTAATAAAATAAATACATAATTTTATATTATATATTTTTATATATAATACATACCTAATTCAAATTTAAAATATATAATTTTTTGATTAAAATTTTAATCATTTTCTAATGAATAGAAATGTGATTTCACCTTCTTAAAAGATTTTATTTATTATATTACAAATATAATTTTATAATACAGTTTACTTGAAAAATTGTGTAATTTACTCTGTGCTTCGATTCAAAAAAAATGTCGACATTTTTTTTAATTTTGGTAAAAACTAATGCATAAGACTGCATATTTTGACTTTTTTATTGCATATAATTCCGTTTATACTTATAATGCATTAATGCCCCACACCCCACACGATACTTCCTGCCAATTTTCCAGTTGTTATATCAAATATTTCACAAACTTTCCGATTTGTACCTCCAAATTACAAGTTTCAGAATCATAAAAAAATATATACGCGTTATGTTCTGTAGTCCTGCTCATTAACCTGTGAGCTTCAATATTATACCCATGGTATAATAATCTAAGTTTATTCTATAATGGTTATCTATATCCACAAAATAGATCCATTAAACACTATACACAGTTCAGAAATTTCTCGTATATACAAATGAGTATTGAGTATCTAATCTATAATATTACTCTATGACTGTTGTCGGATCCGTTAACTAAAAATTACAGAATTTTGTAAATACCATGCTCTGTACTGTACCTACTTGTTAAATACTGAATTTTAATTTTTAACTCAAATACATTTATGAATAAAATGTTCATTAAAACATTAATAATTTAAACTAATGTTCATAAGGGGATGTTACGCGGACACTAGTTGTCTCCCTCTTACAAGTGCGTAACATAGCAGATTTTACATTCAGAAAATCACGTTAGTTTAAAAATTAGAGTAAATTTTACTCTAAATTTTAAACTAACGGAACTAAACGCGATCTGTTGAGCGTACAATTTGCTATGTTACGCCCTTGTAAAACGGAGACAACTAATGTCCGTGTAGCGTCCTCTTAATACTATACATTTGAATTGAGTACGGCACGCTTAACTCGTGTAACTTACTCAAAATGTATCGTCAATGAATGCAGTTTATATATATTTCAAAATAAACGGTATATACATAGAATACAAGACAATTTTAAATTATAATATAACATATTATTTTTATAATATTCTCTGTACACAAAAATACGTAGACAAAATCATTAAGTTGTTTATGTCATAACCTTTATAACACTTTATCTGCTAAAATCATATAGCCATATAGATATTAACATTGATTATACAACATGTATACTATGTATAATCAATGGTATTAAATAGGTAGAAAATAGTAATATTTTATATTTATTTATTTTAATCTATACATAATTAAAAAAAAAACTAAACTCCCAGCATTGAAATTATTAATTGTTAGTGATCGCCGATAAATATCTATCGAAGCATTCATTTTAATAGATTTAGGTTATTAACTTAGATTAACCTATAGGTATCTCTACCTAACATTGATTATAAATACTATAAGCAGTAGATAATTTATATATTATAGTTTATAAATTAAAACTTATAATTTATTTATATATTTATTTATTGTTAATTGGAACGATAATATCAAATGAATAGGTATGTTTTTAATATTACTATTATCATGCACTACACACGTCTATTATCAGCTGTAAAAAAAAAAACCAAGATAAATATTTTACACGATAAGGTTCATATTATTAATAGTGTATGGAAGCTGTTTGCTTATATTATTATATAACCTTATTTTTAAAAATGTTCATTCCTAAAAAATTGGTTTTTCCTAATTCCCATTACAGATTTATGGTAAAAGCTAAAAACAATATCAACTTTTAGTCTTAACTATTAATAAAATTGTAATTTTTAAATAATAAAGTTTTAGTCAATACTCAATTCACAATATTGTAAATCGAATTCGTTCTATAATATTATAATATTATCACATTTTCAACATTTCAAATTTTTATTTGTCTCTACTTATCTACAATATTTAGATCATTATTTTATAATTTCCTCAATAATTTTCTTATATTGTGTTGGTTTATCTTACATCAAATTATTTATTCATATTAAACTTCATCCTGAATCCAGTAACTAAAATCAAATTAATTTAGTTTTGACTTGTACGATTAAGATTTACCATTAGTAGATTAGATGTAGAAGCCAGAAAGTCTATGTTTCAATTTGTTACTACGATGGAAAAATTATTACAGGGCATCAGCAAACTTCTGGATCTATGTCTGCTGTACAGTTGGCGCAAATACATCAAAGACAACAACAACTTCAACAGTTGAGACTACAACAACTACAAATGGATGCATCGCAAAAACAACAAACGATGCAACAACAGGTATCTAAGTTGTAAGGTGAAGTAACAAGTGTCTGAAATGATGTTGTAAAATACACGTATTGTTAATCAGGTTGCCCCCAACCAAGCACCAATTGCTGGAGCAATGCAGCCAAATGCTGTACAATCACCTCAAGTGGCTACAGCCCAGACATCAATTGTTCAGCCACAACAGACACCAACATTACCTACCAACGAGCAGACTGAAACACAAACCCCAAGTCAAGAACCGTTTCCAGTAAGTACATTGTTGATTTGTTGTTTTAATTACATTGGAAAAGTGTTCATGTTATTGGGGCGATTGCTTTTTGGTGATGGACATTATTTTGGTGTTCTTGATAAAATGTTGGTTTGAGGTTTTCTATATTTACTTTTTAATGATACTCCTCTATTACTAAATTCTTTAAAACTGTATACCTATACATTAGTTGTATGTATATGGTTTGGTCTAATAGAAACCTGTAAAATGTATGTGTTTAACACTTAATAACAAAACGAAAACCTGAATGATGTACAAAGTATATTACACTATAATTTGAAGTAATAATTTAGTGTAGGTATTACACACACCAGCAATTTTCTTTTTGTAAATGTCGGTAAAGTCGTAAACTTGTAAGCCTTTCCAGCATTTCCTTAACATAGGGTAAATTACATGATTAATTTTTAACTTAATGATAATAATATGTTTCATACTATTATAATTATTTATTGTTTAATTTATAATTTTTGCTAAGATCTTTTGATACTTAATAATGTATTAAATCTAAAATTATTCTGTACCTACATTTCTTAATTTACTAATTTGGTATTGCAGTTATATAATAAACAAGTTTTTTAAATTCTACTATTGCAATTTCATAAGAGTTCTAAGTATATTTCTCTTTTAATTATTAACTATTATACTGTAGATTCTGGTATGGTTCGATGGTTGGTCTCAGTCCCTAACGGGTTCTGAGGTCAAGCATCGGCAAGCGTCGCTAGTTCCCAGATGGGTGTCCACCTGGGTGTTTAGTGATGATTCCTTGTACACCTGTTCCTCGACCAACGGTAACCCCCCTACGAAATACTAATGGCCATAGTTACCAATGCTTAAGATGAATAAAAAAAAAAAAAACTATTTTATTTTATTTATATTATATAACATGTACCTATTTTAGCTTAGTTTTTTCTTATTTATTTTCTTGTTATTATTATATTATTATGTTTTGTAACGTGAATAACATACATATTCAAAATATTGATCAATAATGTTTTGTAGTTAAATCCTTAGTAAGAAAAAAAAATGAAATATTGATATTATTTTATTAATTACAAATAGGTATATAACAATAGATGTTTATTTTATTTGTATTACTTATTATATGTTTATATGTATATATTTTTTTTTTAAATTAATGATTTTTGTATATACATGTAAGATCTAAAATAATAGTTCATAAATTTAAATTTTAAGGTCAAAACTAAAATTTTAATTTTAATTTAGATTCAGAGCTAGGAAATTATTCATTCAACTTCAATGGGCTTTCTCTTCTGATAATTCTAATAACACATCTCTATTTATTGGAAATTAAATACAAATATTGTTTTTACATTTATCAAAGGATTTCATTAAAATTATAAATGCAATCTTAATTATTTAAATCTCAACTCCTATAGTTTGTTCCATATATATTTTTTTTAAATCACAAGTTTAGAACATTAATCCACTTTTATTCTATGTCAATGTAATCAAAGCATTACAAAATATAATACTGTTAAATAGTTTCTTATAATTTATCTTGTTACTAAGCTTACGATTACAGGTGAAAACAAAATTATATGGTTTCATTGTAACATTATATTTTACTTAATGCATACAAATATCCAATTTATTTTTGGATAAATGGAATTGCTATTGTGATTGCATCAAAATCATCATATTTTTCTAGCAAACATCTCAATCAAATCAACAAGCTTTGGTTGTAAACCCTAAGACCAAAACTGCACTTGCTAATATGTTAAGTATACGTTTACAAAATGGCATATCATCGTCCACTTCAACACAGCAACAGGTAAAAAGTAAACAAACGATGGACCAACGCTGTTTTGAATTTTGTCTTCGTAGACACATCTCTATGTGCATAACTTCATTCAGTTGATTTCTAATATTGAGCTAATGCATGGTTATTCTAATCTACACTATTGATAATATTATTTAGGATATTAAAGACAATTTAAGCATACTATGAAGTTATGATACTTCCATGTTTAAATTAATATCTATATCCTATAAATGCCACCCTTTTTGTATTTAATACTAGCAGTTTTTATTGTTTCATAACTCTTTCGATTACATTTGTACTAATTTATCATAAACATTAATTTATTGCTTATTAATCTAATCTTATATAATTTTTAACAAAACAATATGGTTTTTTGGTGTTGCTAATGTAATGTAGTCTAATTTATAATTAATAATTATACTACAATATTAACAAAAATTGTTTATCTAGATCTACTGACTTACATTATAAATCTAATCATATTATTAGTTTAAAAGAAAAATTATGATTTGCTATTATAATATTTAATGAATATTTGTTATTACAGCATGAGCTTGTATATAACAAATTATAACAATAATAATTGATAACATTATTCAATTAAATAACATGCTAATATTTATATTTAATTTGTAATGTAAAAATATATAGCATACATTTATTAACCTAAATTTGACTTTTATAGCAAATGTCTGGACAAGAAATAAGTGCTGCAGGACAATTAAGATTGATGACTGCTCAACATCATGCTGCACAACAACAAGGCAGTACTCAAGGCACTTATCAGGTATTATATCAATACAATTATTAAACAGTTTTGTAGTGTAATGTTAAATAAATTAATGTATATAATATATACTTCTTTGTGCGTGGGAATAGTCTCGAACAGTTTTAAATAATGTCACCAACAATACTGCAACAAACCGTGCTGCTCAAGTAGTAGGTCGTGCAGCTGTTCAAACAGCTGTTGCTAGTAAAACATTACCTGCAAACTACAACCAATCGGCTGCTGTAAGAGTTGCGGCAGTCTTGGCAAAAAGTGCTGCCGGACAAACTGTTGGTCATCAACAACTTCCTCATCAAGCTAGATTTTTTGGACACAATCCAAATCTCAAATGTACTTGAAATACACCATCATCTTATACAAATGAGATTAAAACATTTTTTTTTTAATATTTAGTACCACCCGACAAGTGTTTGCTTGGTTGTATATTTTTGATTGTTGAATATGATCGATGTCCAGATACCATAAAAGAAGTACCTACCTGGAAACAAATCATTCTGGACCACGGTGGAGAAATTGAACCATCTTACACCCTACGTCTTACACATATTCTTTGTCAAACTCAAAAACATCCACTTGTTCAACAGGTAGCGTAATAAGTTAAAAGTTAAAAGAATTTTTTTAGCAATTGTTACATAGTTAAATATGCTATTAGGGTTTACGCGATGGAAAAAGATGTATTACAGCTTACTGGCTTAGTGATATAATAACCAAACAACAACTTATGCCTCCTTGGTATGCCCTTCATTTTCCTACTCCGTACAGTGAGGAGAGACCATGCCGACAGATGTTGATATCACTGACAAATTTTGAGAGTGATGAACGTAATCGTGTTAAATTTATGATAGAGTTGACAGGTGCACGTGTTACGTCTTACTTTTCTGCTGACAACAATATTTTAGTCACAAGAAAGTATGTACATTGTACATTTACTATTTAAATAATTATGTTATTTTATATTCGTTTTATATGTTAACCAATTTCCTAAATTGTGGTTTAATAATTTTAGACTAGAAGGTAAAAAAGTAAAAAAAGCTAGAGATATTAATCGACCTGTTGTCAATGTGCAGTGGTTAAATGAAATTCTTTTTGGTCATTTATCGTGTATGTATCAACCAGAAAATGTCAAGTATCAACAATTCAATCTAAACAATCCGTTCAGAGTTGACTATAACCTAGTACTTCACTTAATGGGTAAGATACTTCTAATATTTTAAAGTAGTTAAACAATTGAATTTTAGTGAATTCGTTGACAGTTATACAAGAATCATTTTTTTTTTCAAATAATTTTGATATTGTGTGTAATAGGGGCATGGAAAATGCCAATTAACGTTACCCAAGAATCATATGACAGAGTACGTAATAATCATGTTCCCGTTAAAAGAAAACGGCCTAGACCAAATACTAATTATCCGGACCAAGAAAATAATGATTTAAGTACAGCTGATATAATCATTACAAATATCAATCCACCACCAATAGAATATCGTCCATGTGTTATGCTTTCTGGATTTGGCTTGGGAAAAGAAGAACAACGGGTATACTATATTATTATTTGAAATATTTTAAAATGTATGATTACTATAGTTAAATGTTCTTTCTTGCAGATGGTCTTACAACTTGGTGGCACAATCGCTAAAAATTATTCAGATGCTACTCATTTAGTAATGAAAGAATCTGTTAGAACTACAAAATTTTTATGTTGCGTTTCAACTGTTAAACATATTGTGAATGCCGAATGGCTTAAGGATTCTTCTACTCAGCATATGTTTTTAGGTATACTGTGTTACAATAAACGACTATGTTATACATGTTTAATATGGTCTAATATAATTTTAGGTGAAGCAATTTATACGATTGAAGAAGTTTCTGTAGATCAGAAAGTAATTTGTAAAGTACATAAAATATTATCTAATCCAAATAGACATGAATTATTCAAAGGAAAGATATTTTATGTGACTCCGGGAGTTACTCATCCATCAGTATTTATTGTTCGGCAAATAATAGAATCAGCCGGTGGTACAGTTGAAAAACAAAGAAGATCATTGAGAGCTATACAAGAACTTGAACCTAACACGTATATTGTAATCGCATCTAATAATGATCTTCATTTGGTTTCTGATCTTATTCGATCATCTTATGGTGAGCAAGTGCTAAACATTTATTTGAATATTTTAAAATCCAACTAACTTTTTTGTTTGCCTTATTATTGTAGAACTCATGATATGTTAAGCATATCATTAATACGGTCCTAATTTAATTTTAAATTAGCTGACTTTTGTTTATGCCACATTTTTAAAGTCTTAAACGTAATATAATGGTCTTCTTTGACGTCAAGATCCTTTGTAACAAATGAATAAAAACAACATCTTAATCTTTTAATTATAGAATTGCATGGAGGGGCTCTTTAAGAAGGAATGGGCCTACTCGAATTTTTTAGACAACCATTTATTTATGATTTATCAAATTTTTGGTTCAACATTAATTAAATGAATAATAATAATATAGGGCGCTAGAATTTGATTTTTTCATAGTCATTTAAGTTTTTACCCTACTTCTTAACATAGAAAAAACAGATGTCTTTTGATACACATACTTTCTTTAGAATTATTATTTAATGTGTTATTTATAACTGTACAATGTGTGCAGAATATTATATCGCACAGACAATGTCTACAATTGTTATGAATATTTTTTTAATACAATATGTGAACTACTTCTAAAGTTTTGTACCAATATGTAACCTACCGGCTACGAAAAAGTTTTTTTTAGTAAACATGTATATATTAAACAAATCAATACAAATTTTATTACATTTGAGTTAGAAACCTGATTTCTTATGACTAATAAATATATACTAAAATACCTTTCCTATAATTCCTATTATCTTCAATTTATCTGGAGTTGTTACTTTCATTATTATTTTACTTAATATTTGATTCCTATTGCATAATACACAGATACGATAAACACTATTACATTGTCGATATTACATACTATTTTAGTTGTTAGATTAGATTTTGATGAAGGTAACATATTGTAACAATTAGTAATTATATATTCTTATTTTAGGTATTTACTCTTCAGAGTTTGTTCTATCTGCAGTTATGACACAATATGTCAATTATGACATGGCTTATAAAAAAGCGAAAAAAATTATCAATTAGTTACAAGAATTCACGATATTGTATATATATTATATATAGAGAGGGATCATATCTCCTGTAAAAGTTTAAATCTTTAATTTTTTTCCCATATTTTTTTTGTTCAACTGAATGATTTAAATAAAAGTTGTAGAAATCATAAACAAATTCATTTTAAAATTATGATTTATTAGTTATTATTGTATTGTATATTCCAACCTTTTAAAATATTAATTAATTTATGAACCCTCGTGTTTTCTTCATTTAATAATCTTTTTTTTCTTATTTTTTTTTTAAAATTATTTATGTAAAAATGAAATATTCGTATATAATATTTTATTAATTTAGTAACATTGTCTCTTTCCACTTAGGTTTAATTATGATTCTTACTGCGATTTTTATAAATTTAATTTAAAAATCTATCTCGTATCATTAATATTTTTTTTCATTCATACTGTTAATTGTTAATAAAATATAATATGTTTAATTATGTAATTAATGTTTTGTTTGTTTATTCTGATTCATTTATCAGCAGCAACACTAGCACCCATTATGAAATCATTCAAAATATCTAGTACAAACATTATTAAGTGTTTTGTAATAAATTTATAATAAATATGCACTGACTGAACATATCAGCTAAATAATATAAATAAAATATTTGTATAATTTTTTTCAGTTCAAATAACATTTTTAAAAAAAATAAATAGTTGTTTGGCATCTTCGTACCTCCTTACCATGGTCGGTTGTCCATGTATACCACAGAATCTTTGGTATTATTTGATAATAGATTAAATACCTATATCTACCTTTTTTAAAAACTTTGACATTTTAAAATTGGTTATTCAACTGACATTAAATATGGAGATTATTGACTGCAGTCTCCTATACTCTATTCCAAAAAAACATAAAAATAAAATATCTTACAATTTCAATACTAGTATACCTGTATATCTGATATGTAATGATAATAAATAATATGAAAATTGGAAATAAAATATTAATTTTAACGTTGGTAAGACACTATAATTATACTTCAAAAAAAGTTAATGCAAATATCATTGTTTGACTCACAATATAAAGTGCTACAGTAACTACAAGTCTACTTTTACATTACAATTGTTGGTAGAAATTTCTCCAGATGGTCTTATAACATATATCAGTAAGTCATATGGTGGTAGGGCTTTTGATAAAGCCATATTTGAGTAAAGCAATCTTGTATTAATGCAAAAGCCTGATGCTGTTCTGTTTGACAAAGGTTTTTTGATTGATGATATTTCTAAAAAAAATATATAACTATAAATCATAATAAGACTACATTTCCTTAAAAATCAAAAGCAATTTTCTATGGAAGATGCTTTGTTGTTTAAAAATATTGATAAAGCTAGAGATCACATTGAAAGAATTAATCAGCGAATAAAAACTATATATTTTTTGTCATACCTTTACATGGGCTCATAAACATTTTGCTTCAGACAATGACAATAATAGATGGTGTTTGCAATATAAGCCAACCAAACTTTCATCAGACAAATTTACTTCCTAAACAAATTAATATAATTTAATATAATAGATATAAAATATTTAAAATGTTAGTTTCACATCCAACTTAATTTGTAATCAAGAACATTTTAATGTTAGCTAATATATATTGTTAATTATACTTACATGAATTAATCTTTCAAAATAAATGACTACGGGTTCCATATATCATGTAATGATATTTTTGTCATATCTACCACCACTTCCTCGCGAAATTTGTCAATGTGCTAACAAATTGTTGGATGACTATGCTCGATTAAATGCGCATTCCTATTGTTCCAGCTTTCACAAATATTATTTGTACGGTGTCTGGAGTGTTATGTGGCCTCATGTACGCCCCATGTTTCATTTGGGCACGATGCCTGATTTCGTCTGAATTTTGAAATACCGACAATTCTGTATGTTTCAGTTACTTTTTTTTATTACAATTATTGTTATGAAACGGTTTTGTATCTCGGTAAGCCGCATGTCTTCCTGTGTTGCAAGAAAAACATGGAAATGCATGAACTTGCGAGCCCTGTTATGATAACATATACTTAAACTTGTTATAATATTATTGCGGAACTTTAAATGCAATAAAAAAAGAAAAATTATCTGTGTTTGTATGTTGGTTTTGAACGATTGTTAAATTTTTTACTCCATTAAAACCAGGATTGCCGTACAAAATCAACATACGATCATCGGGAATACATTTGCTGTGATACGTAGACGTGGTGATCCATACGCCGCAATGAAAAAATAAAAAAATATGTAACTCAGTTTATACAATTTTTTTTTAACGTAAATGAAACCCTGTTGTCACGTATGATGGGTTATTTTTAGAATGTTTTTACCAAATATCTCGCTATCGACGGTAATACCCGCACAACAGTTATTAATAATATCAACATCCATCGTATTCATAGTTTATTTCGTACTTCGTAGATAACCAAACCGCTATGTTTTTCTTTTAATGTTATCCTAACAACCACCCCTATCCCAGTGCTCCCCTCCACTCTATTTACGGTAAATATTTCATATTATACCCTCTGTATTACGTGCATTTATTCTTCGTTTAAAAATAATGGACGGTATAAACATAAATATCATGGCGATTGGCGTTTTAGTTGAGTAATAAGAGCTATGTTTCAGTAACAACGATTGTTAAATTTTTTACTCCATTAAAACCAGGATTGCCGTACAAAATCAACATACGATCATCGGGAATACATTTGCTGTGATACGTAGACGTGGTGATCCATACGCCACAATGAAAAAATAAAAAAATATGTAACCCAGTTTATACAATTTTTTTTTAACGTAAATGAAACCCTGTTCAAAACGTATGATGGGTTATTTTTAGAATGTTTTTACCAAATATCTCGCTATCGACGGTAATACCCGCACAACAGTTATTAATAATATCAACATCCATCGTATTCATAGTTTATTTCGTAGATAACCGAACCGCAATATTTTTTCGTAATTTTCTCTTTTAATGTTATCCTGACAACCACTCCTATCCCAGTGCTCCCGTCCAGTCTATGTACTGCAAATTTCAAATTATACCCCTCTATTACGCGCATTTATTCTTCGTTTAAAAATAATGGTCGGTATAAACATAAATTTCATGGCGATTGGCGTTTTAGTTGAGTAATAAGAGGTTCCAAATTGTTGGATGACTATGCCCGATTAAATTTGCACTCCTATTGTTACACCTTTCACAAATATTATTCGTACGGTGTCTGGAGTGTAATGATGTCTGATTTCATCAACAACGTTGACATTATGAACGGGTATATGGTTTGGCATAGCTCACATTATACTAATAAGTAATAATATATATTTCATTAGCACCGACAACAACACATAATAAAGTTATCGCCCCGTTCTCACGTATGACGGGTTATTTTTAGTATGTTTTTACCAAATATCTCGCTATCGACGGTAATACCCGCACAACGGTTATTAATAGTATCAACATCCATCGTATTCATAGTTTATTTCGTAGATAACCGAACCGCAATATTTTTTCGCGAAATTTTTACTCACTTAAAACCAGGAGTGTCGTACAAAATCAACATACTATCATCGAGCATTCATTTGCTGTGATACGTAGACGTGGACATCCATACGCCGTAATGGAGAAATATTTAACTCATTTTTCGCAATTTTTTTTTTAACATAAATAAAAAATATCATTTCACCACCCGGGATAATATAATAATAATGTTATTATAAAAAATTAAACTATTTTTATGTGAAAAATATTACAATGCCGTTTTCGTTATTTGGTACGTCTTGAAGTTGGTGGATGGTCATTTTTCTTGACCGAACTCGTAGGAAATCGCTGCATAATTGTTAAAGGAAAAACACACGTTAAACGAACAGTTTGGTTACCTAAGTGTTAAAATAATTGTAACATCTAAAAAACTTTAACGATCCGGAAATCCGAAACGGTCGGGAATCGAATAATTCAAAGATGCGACAACATCCACGACGTATAAAACGTAGATTATAATACACGACATCTGTTTGATTATTGATACTTTTGTCCCACTTTTTGGGGAAGTTTGATGAATAGGTACGCCATTTACAATGTAATAATTGACATTGTTATAAATATAATAATCGGTATTACTGATAATTGATAAATAAACAATAATTATGTAGGTTTCTCAGTAGTATTTCTATTGCTTCAGATAGGTAAAATACCGGTTACAATTTCTGAAAGACAAATGTTGACATTATAGACGGGTAAATGGTGGTTAGGCATATCTCATATTATACTAATAAATAATAATATTTATTACATTAGCACCGACGACAACACATAATAATGTTAACGCCCCGTTCCCACGTACGACGGGTTATTTTTAGAATGTTTTTACCAAATATCTCGCTATCGACGGTAATACCCGCACAACGGTTATTAATAGTATCAACATCAATCGTATTCATAGTTTATTTCGCAGATAACCGAACCGCAATATTTTCTCTTTTAACGTTATCCTGACAACCACCCCCTATCCCAGTGCTCCCCCGTCCACTCTATTTACGGTAAATTTTCATATTATACCCTCAGTATTACGTGCGTTTATTCTTCGTTTAAAAATAATGGTCGGTATAAAGAATTTTATTGCGATTGGTGGCCCTGAAAAGGGCCGTTTTAGTTGAGTTTTTTTCAAAAACGAGGGACTTATTTGGAGCTGGTGTACTTGGTCACGGCTTTAGTTCCTTCGCTGACGGCGTGCTTGGCCAATTCACCGGGCAACAAGAGTCGGACTGCAGTTTGGATTTCCCGGCTGGTAATGGTGGAACGTTTGTTGTAGTGGGCCAGACGGCTGGATTCGGCGGCGATGCGCTCGAACAGATCGTTGACGAAGCTGTTCATGATACTCATGGCTTTGGACGAAACCCCGGTATCGGGATGTACTTGTTTCAACACTTTGTAGATGTAGATGGCGTACGATTCTTTCCTCTTGGGCTTGCGCTTCTTGTCAGACTTGGCGATGTTCTTTTGTGCCTTGCCGGACGACTTCTTCATCGCTTTGCCCGCCGATTTACCTCCTGGAGCCATTTCGAAAAGTTGTAAATAGACTTGTTGACGACTGAAACGTTGTGGACTGAATGATAATTCGTTGGAATAACGGTGGGTATATATTACCAAACCCAAGCGACATGCCGTTCGTTTATTGGTGGAAATACTGCAATGATGACGATATAAACAGGATCGTCGATAAACCCATGGTAACTAAAAATAGTAGGATAGTCACGAGCACGTTATACGATTTTGTCGAATGAAAACCACATCGTTTGGTAATGAATGTTAACCAAACGGTGTGACGCAGTATCGTAGTGTCGTTTATTTCTGTCCAATCACAGAATTGCTATCCACATTTTTACTATATATACGACTATTTCGGGGGAACTCTGCATCAGTTTCATTCAGTATCGAATTTGAACTACCAAGCACTACTACAATCATGAGCGGACGCGGCAAAGCAGGAAAATCGAAGGGAGGCAAATCCAAGACCCGATCGTCGCGCGCTGGACTCCAGTTCCCCGTCGGTCGTATCCATCGTCTGTTGAGAAAAGGAAACTATGCCGAACGTGTCGGAGCCGGGGCACCCGTTTACCTGGCCGCCGTCATGGAGTACTTGGCAGCTGAAGTTTTGGAGTTGGCTGGTAATGCCGCCCGTGACAACAAGAAGTCTCGTATCATCCCCAGACATTTGCAATTGGCCATCAGGAACGACGAGGAGTTGAACAAATTGTTGTCCGGAGTAACAATCGCTCAAGGTGGTGTGTTGCCCAACATCCAAGCCGTGCTTTTGCCCAAGAAGACCGAGAAGAAGGCTTAACTTGGCTTACCCCTTATTCACCAAACACAATTTAAAACGGCCCTTTTCAGGGCCACCAAAATTTTTAAATATTCCATTCTTATCTTTTCAGTACTGTACTTTAAGTTCGTTGGAGCCGTCGCTACTTAGAGACGACGGTTAAAATAGCGCGGTTGTAGTATGTGGATCACGTAAATAGAGTGACTGCGTGCGTTCTTTCTAATTTTCTAGATTATTAATACACAATTGTATGTGACCTTTCAACGTAATGTACAGTATATGTACCCATTATACTTTACACGATTTCTAAGCTATACCACACACACCCCGATTAATAGTTTTTTTATTAAGTAGCAATTGAAGGTCATATAATATTATGCCCATCTAACCTACTAAGATAAATCTCTTTACAAAATTATTTTATCAAGGATAATTACAGAAATGTTTGTATTTATTATAGTGTTGGATTATTTTTATATATGTTTAAGTATTAATATTTACGTTTGGAGACAAAAAAAATTTCGAAAATTTGTAACTTTATGGGGACTTTTTAAATAATCTGAGGAAGTTATTTCACCAGCCAATTAAACTAGTTGAGTCGGTTCATAAGTTGATCGGAAAATTAATTGACAAGTTAAGTCAAAAAGTTAAAAACTATATAAACCTTAACTTTTTAACTAGTTAATGCCCCCACCTTTGATAAAATATAATAATATACTCTAAATGTTTCATATACCCACGAATAATGTTTTTTTGAGTTTTGAGTGTCAATTTTCCGACAAAATATTAAAAATCACTACTCGCCCAGTCAGCCGACCCTACTCGTGTTTATTTTGTTAAGAATCGATAACTTAAAAGACCCGAAAGGCCGAAACTGTCGGGAATCGAATAATTCGACAATGCCAACGATGTCCACGAGACCACGACGCTTAAAATATAAATTATAATAAACGAGTATGCGACACTACCAGCTGATTATCGTTTGTTTACGTATAGAGACTATATTTATATGTTGGTTTTGTACGATTGTTAAACTTTTTACTCACTTAAAACCCGGACTATCGTACCAAAACCAACACGCCGTCATCAAGCATATACAATTGCTGTGTTACGTACAGTACATGCAGCGATCCATACGCCGCAATGAACAAAGGTGTAACTCGGTTTTTACAATTTTATAAAAAAATAATATTTTTTTTGACATAAATACACCCAGGATAATATTATGATAATGTTATGTGCTGTTTTGCCTGCTAACCTAACCTAACGTCTTGTAAAGTTGTAACTTATAGTAGGCATTTCGTATAATAACACTGAACTCGAAAACTAAAAATATTGCATGGTAAAAAATTTATAATTCATAACATAATTTACCCTTAGAAGTCGGTATAGCCGCGTAAAAAAATGATTAACTAGTTAGTGCCCACCTTCGATAAAATATAATAACATACTCTAAATACCCACGAATAATATTTTTTTAAATCCTACAAAATAACCAAAATCGGTATTCTTGGTC
Source organism: Nasonovia ribisnigri (assembly GCA_027563435.1). Lineage (NCBI taxonomy): Eukaryota > Metazoa > Arthropoda > Insecta > Hemiptera > Aphididae > Nasonovia > Nasonovia ribisnigri. The sequence goes on from JANEHU010001689.1 coordinate 98,927, forward strand.
TTCATATTATGTAATTTCGTCCAAATATGAACTTATAATATCTGTAAGATATAACTGTGTTCATATATTTTTTTAGATTTGGAAATTCTATTATTGAAAAAGTGTATAAATAACTCAAAACGAGTCAAAATATTTTTAAAATTAATTCATGCACAGAAAATGATAAAATAAACATTTAATGAAAATGTCCAAGTACCCACGGTTTAATAGGTTTTGAATAAGGACAAAATAAGAAAACCGTTGTATGAGAATTCGTTAATTTACGGGTGAATATCCAATGTCTAACCTCAAACGCTCGTAAATAATTAATTTAAATTTCCGGTAAACATTATTTTTTTTTGTTTTTGTTGAATTTAGGAAAACCTGAGGTGTACATTTCAAAACTTAGATATACATAGAATTCAGACGCCCATAACAAATTATCGAGGAGTGACGCTAAATTTTTTTTCTTTCTTAATTTCCACTAACAACATTACTTATTATAGAGACTGTTGTAATATATTTTCAAGTTATTT
>JANEHU010001692.1:0-21201 GCA_027563435.1 Nasonovia ribisnigri
AAATAATTTGTAGATAATGTAGTAGTATTTCCTGTCAAACTTAATGTGACAGATTCATACATTGTAAAAATTCAAGACATAAATGACCACAGTTAAATGTATTGAAATCTTGATAGTTAGAATAGTTATATACTATTTTAAATTCATGAAAATAATGTTGCAATTCAATTGGTGGAGGTAAATCCCTAAAGCTATCAAAATATACAACGTTATCTTTATTTTTATGGAACGCTACCCAATGACTTCCATCACCTGGAGATATGTCTAAGTTTAATATACCACATTCAATTGCATGTGGTTTCTTAGGTAAGTTATCACGTGAGAAGACACCACGGAAATGATTGATTTCTAACATTGTAACATATTTTATAATATTTTGGGATGAAAGTGGTCTGTCAGGTAGCGTGATCATCAGTTTTTTTTTTTTGATTCCTTATTGTTTAAATATAAGCCGTTACCTTGTTTTCTTTTTGAATTTTGTATTGCATTATACACACTGCTACCACTAGACATCAAACTACCAAGTGCTGACAATCCTGCAAATATAGGTATTAAGGGAATTACACCACCTGTCTGTCTTGGTGATGAAATCATTCTTTTACCACCATTCTTTTTCTTTATAGATCTTTTTTTTCTCGCTGCTAGTATACCATTTCTTTTTTTAGTATGTTTCCGTTTACCTTTACAACCCATACCTATTTTTCTTTTAGCTTTCATTGCGTTTGTTACTGCATATGCAACTAATTTCTCTTTTCTAGGAATATTTTTTGTTTTAAATCTTTCCCAAGCTCGATTTTCTAGCACTTTATCAGCTTTATATCTATCGTTTAAATTTGAACTCGATGCATATGCAATATCGTGATCTCTACAAGCAGTATCCAATGGGTTTATTCCTTTGTCACCGCGATCTAGTCTCTTTTTTAATTTTGTACCAGGACCACAATACTGATAACCTGAAATATGTGCTTCAAACGGAAGACTATTTATAAGGGAGTTTAGAAATCCTTTACCAGTCTTATTCGATTTGTACATACGTGTTGAACACGCCATCTATAACTGATTATAAATTGAAATTTTTAGAGTATTTATAAGAAAAAATGGATTTGATTGAGCAGAAAGATAAATTAGATATAATAAATGTAGATGTTCAGTTAGTAAAAAAACCAACGAGACATTGTTCGTTATTACCTGATACTTTACATGCTATACTAGTTGGTCCCAGTGGTTCAGGAAAAACAAATATAATGTATAATCTCATCACTCACGAAAACGGGTTAAGATTTTAAAATATATTTTCATACTCTAAAACCTCTAATCAAGAAAAATATGTTTTATTAAAAAAAATAATAGATGATATACAAGGTGCTAATCTTTTCATATTTACAAGCGCTGATAAAGTCATAAAACCCAACTTGACTAAGAAAAATTCAATTATAATTTTTGATGATGTAATATGCGGTCCAAAATCTGTAATCAGAGATTACTTCAGCATCGGCAGGCATTCAGGTGCTAGCTCTGTATTTTATTTAGCGCAAACATATTCTAAAATATCAAAACAGTTAGTAAGAGACAATTCAAACTTCCTAATAATATTGAAACAAGATGATACAAATTTACGTCATATATTCAATGATCATTCGTCTGCAGATATGGATTTTTCGGACTTTCGGAAAATTTCACATTTATGTTGGATTCATAGTGATTACGGTTTTATGGTTATCGATAAATCTGGAGAAATGAATGAAGGAAGGTATAGATGTGGATTTCATACGTTTATTAAAATAAATTAGTATTGTATAATATGAACAATATAAAAAATATTTTTATAATATATATATATATATACCATGTCACTTATATTATCTACATAATGTTAACAGTAGTCGTACGATACAGTTATATTAAGTTCATTATTCACAATGAATACCGAAAAAGCTTTGTTACAAAACTTAATAGCATCAAAAAAAAATATTAAACGCAAAATAATGGAAATGAAACGTGGTGTTATCGATTCCGACAATTATTTTCGTGAAGCATTTAAACCAATAATTGAACCATTGAGTACACATACGGAAAAAAATGCAATATGTAACACACAGTTGACTGAACAAAAAAATAAATCAGAAATCTCATACACTAGTGAAGAAGATGATAATGATGAATTAAATTCACCATTTGAAAATTTTTTAAATAACCGTCCTAAATCAACACGTTATGATAAATCCTATGGTATGCATTATGATAAAGGTAGTGATTCATATAAAATAGGAAAACATACTGTAACTTTTAGTCACGGTAATTTACTGTTGCTTAATAAATACTATCAATTTACACCAGGATTATGGTCTTTATTATGTGAGAAGGAACCAAAAAATACAACTATACCAGATATAGAATCTTATTTCAATATTTTGAAAACTACTGGTGTCCATTTAAAAGCAGATGGGAAGCCTAAAACCTCGAGATATCATAAATGGATGACCGTTGTAAAACCACTGTATGATCGAATGAAAATTGAGGAAAAACGATTTAACGAAGAAATAGCTAAAATTAATGAGACTGCAACTCCTCGAATTAACTTATCATCATTTAGCAATACGTTATCTTCTATCCCTTCTAGCAAATCTAGTGCTAAACGGAGAAAAATATCGAAAGAAAATGCATACCATTTGATTTTAATCAAACAGCAAACAGTTCTTCGTCTACAGATCACATGACTTCAAATATGATTAATTTTACTTCATCACCCGAGTCTAAGATAGGTAATGGTTTATATAAAGATGTATTGGCACAAACACAATTAGTTTATTATGACGATCCGAATGAACTAGTAACTAGATTAAATCTTTTAATATCATCTCAAAGTGCTGGTAATACAGGTGTTAATAATGAAATCATATCTATTTTAGAAGAATTACGTGAGAGAAATATTATTGTTAAATGACTACATTAGTAAATATAGCTAATGAGCTACATCGACCAGCGAGAAAAATATTTCGTAGACGTAGTGTAATAACTCGATTTAAAGATGACCTTTGGCAAGCTGATTTAATGGATATGCAATCTCATTCTAAACAAAATCATGGATTTAGATATATACTAATTGTTATAGATACGTATAGTAAGTATGTGTGGGTGGAAAAACTAAAAAATAAATCAAGTGAAGATTGTACAAAAGCCATGTCTAATATACTGAAAAAAGCTAATCCAAAATTGTTGCAAACAGATAATGGTACAGAGTTTTATAATATTCAATTTCAAGAGTTAATGAAAAAATATAAAATTAAACATTATAGTTCATACAGTGTTATCAAGTGTTCAATTGTTGAACGCGTTATACAATCTCTTAAAAATAATATATATAGACATTTCACTTCAATGGGTACATGGAATTGGAATAATACAATATAAAAGATCATACAAAACTATAATAATACAAAACATACATCAATTAAATGTACGCCTAATGAAGCTCGAATGGATGCAAAGTTAAATTTAATTCATATATATAAATAACCGAACATTAAACAAACCAAAATTTTTTGTTTCATTATCACTTCTGAGCTTAGTGAGAGAAGCACAGGAATGTGATCCGACGTCAGTTCTATTAGTCCTTCAACTTCCGTATAGTTTGATGAAATTCCTTTCATTACGTAGAAATCAATAAGATCAGGTAGTTTATTTGGGTCAGTAGGCCAATATGTCGGTTTTCTAGTTGAAATAAATTGTGCTATCCACTGCATAAACGCCAAACCTTACATATATTCAGATTTGATGGTGACCATAAAGGACCTCATTTTGACGGTGTTACCCTCGTGCGCTGTTCAAAAATGCACTCACGTACTGAAAAAATACTTGGAAACGGCGGTATTCTGAGGGAAATCGTAAGTATTTCTCCTCCCCCTAATTTTTAGTTTCCTACTACTTGAGAGTAATCTATAAATTACTAGAATGAAAGATTAATCAACAGTTAATACATTTAGTTGGTCGTTTGATTGATAGCAAACAGTTGCTCGTGTTGTGGGAGAACTGACACATCTCGTCAACAAACCGGGAGGACACACCAATGGCAATGCTGAAAGACATCAAAGAAGTGTTATGAGACTTAAAGATATTTGTGATATTGCAAGATGAAGAAATAGAGCAATATCTATCTACAGATATACGTATCAAGTGACAACATCAATGGTTTAGATTTAACTTTTGTATTACAAATTCTCAGGCTAAAGTTTATACAAACAGAACCTCTACCAACGTAACTTTACCTACTGCACCAATTTATGATAATATACAAAACAATAATCGAGAAAAAATACCTAAAGAACCAGATAATATAAAAGGTAAGCAATCAAGAATTATATCACGTTTAACATGTCCTATGAATACAGTTACCTTTATTTTATGTTGTTTTGTGCAATATAGGTAAATGGATTTTTTTTGGGATACAATCGCAGGGTACAATACATACCATATATCATACGTTTGGTGAGGCTACAACTCGTTTGCGCACATTTACCTTTTTTACAACTCGTTTGCGCAAAAATACACAACTCGATTGCGCACATATATTTTGGCTACCTGTGACAAAAATCACTATTGTCAGAACTCGCTTGCGCACACATTTTCCTTCTCGCGTTTTTCCTTTCTCTTCTATGCGCTGCCTTTTCAAAATCAGCATGAAAATTGATTAAATTAATTTCTATCCCCGTCATTTCTAAGCATATATTGTTTAGTGATTGCCACATTTGTATGTAAGTATTTCTATGCTTGTTACGTAAAAAACAATAAGCTACGGGTACGTAAAAATTATTTTGAAAAACGTGGATCGTATAAAGTTGGACAAAATGATTAGGGGCAAATGAAAAAGTTCCATCCCCAAACACGTGTTCAGAATATTTAAGTAATTCCAAATTTTTTTTACAAGTAAATATAAATATGTTTTTATCATCACTGAGAAAACAAAATTTATTACCTTGGTATTGAATGTCATTTTGCATGTTGATCAGTTGATTTCTTGCGTCTTCAAAAGATTTTGGTAAATTTGGATAGTGTTTTTTTCTAGTTTCATACATTGACCTTCGTAGCAATTTAACATCACTGTGTTCTAAATTTGCTGTAAAATTCTCTGTATTTCGTAACTCACGGCGTATTAATTTGTTTGGTTTTATATACAAATCGTTTTCTGCACTACGTTTAACAGTACTTCTGATTATTTCTCTTGTCATTGTTCGATTATTATACTCTTCATGATTATGAGAGTTGGTTTCTTTTATTATTTTATTTAATTTATTAACAATAACACTCGCAGGACATTTTTTATCAGTACATCTAAAATTAAAATTTCCATTCATTAAAACACGATACTCACTAAATTTATAATTGTCAATATTAACACATCGTTTTCCTCGCTGAGTTTCAAAAATATTAGAAATTTCTACGTCCATATTAAATAGTTTGCGTCGTCCAACACACTAGCCACAACTGTACTGGAACTGAACCATCAACCATACATACTAAAAGTATCCTAAAAGTAGTTTAGAAAATCCAAAATGATATAATCTACACTTATAAGATAATATTTCTATAAAATATTTGATAATTTGTACTGCAGTACATGTGAATGTGATGTAGTTGTGCGCAAACGAGTGATCTATTTTCAGGTAAATGACTGATTTCGTCGTGCGCAAACGAGTCGTCGATTTTCAGGTAAAAAATTTTGAATGTGCGCAAACGAGTTGCAGCGCTTGGTGAATGGTAAACATTTGAAATTTGTAGCTACACGGATGGCTGAATATCAACTACTTCAAAAATATTTACATAGTGTAAATTCTAAAATTTATACTTCATGCACACCAGTGAAACCTTATGTGATCACTGATTTGGAGGCGAAGATATTAAATTACATAAACAAAAAACATTATGGCCCTGGGAAAATTTTAAAATTCTTTGCAAGAATAGATTATCTGGTCGCATTAGAAAATGTTCATAATTTTTATAAATTCATAGAAATATGCTATAAAAAATTACTGCGCAATATTACTTCAGGTCACACAGACAAATGTGGTTTTATTTGTTTTAACCCTGTCCGTATGACCTGTATACCATATTGTACTCTTAATGGCCAAAAATATTTTCCGCTATTCTACTTTGAAACAAACACAGTAAATCTTATACTTCCATATATAACTTTAAAAAATTGGGACTTAGCCTACCTAAAATTCTGTTGCAAACTTCCTGGTATCAGAGATGAACATTTTGCTAAATACTCTTGTTTAGTGTCCAGATTTGATGATATCAAGAATCTCTTTCCACCAGAAACAGATTTTAAGGAATTTCGGTTAGTTGGATTTGCTGAGGGAAATCTCTTAACTAACCAGAAGTGTTTCCGGGCCAACCCACCGGGTTCCTTGTTAAATAAACAAGTATATTAATATGATTCGCATGACCGATTTTGTTAATTTATTACCTAATGTCCATAAAATAAACATGAGATGTCTAATGTACGATTAGATTTAACTTTGAGTTAATAATATTGACTACATTTGACATATAAATATTACGTATTTAAATGTAGCTAACCATATTAATAGACACTCGGTTCTCTAGGCGGTTGTGTTTTATAAAGTTATTATCATATGTTTATAATACTCACACCAGTTGGTATTCAATAAATGTATAAATATATTATATTAATATATTTTAACACAGGTCCAAATGGCTACACTCGAAGGTAAAACTATCCACTGTGTTGTAAGCCAACTCACGAGGTTACCAGATGAAGTGGCCAAAGGCTTGACTCAAGTGTGAAATAATTCTAGACCGATTGTAATGCTACTAAATGTTATTTATTATTTAAACACTAAACATATTTTCGTAAATATTATGTGTAACAGAAATATTCTATGTACAACTGTTGATTATTGGAAATATTTCTAAGTCCAGTTTAATCTTAAAGCTGAGTGACGAGAAGGTGCTCGGAGTAGCTTGGTCAGATTACGTCTGATAACAGATCGTTTCGGGGTCCCTTATATATCCCATTGGTCCCCCCTAGCCACCGATACGATCATCCGTGTTTCCATGAATACCGGACACTTTATCTGTTTCGGAAACGCTTACGCCTACTCTTTCCTGCCGGTATTATATTTGTAAATCAGTATACAAGTTGTTTGCCGGTGTAGGTACATAATTTAAATATATGTAGATATATTCATATACACATATACTATATATATATTTATATTGTCCTATAAATATAATATCGAAGTCATATTTTATTGTAGTAATATATACTTTAGTATTAAAAGTGCTTATGGTGATTTATATTGTTCATATCAAACGTCCTATGTACATTTGTATCGATTATGCATTATTCTTGTTATTTCGGGTGACGTTGGTCACTGGCTCCTAGCACCTTCCCACTTTAAGATTTATTTCTATCGCTTAGACGATAGAAATAAATCCAACAATTTAGTAATTCACAATAATTCAATTACAAGTTAAACTTAACTAGTTTACAATATGGTATACATGGCTACAGATATTATTTTTTTTTTAATCATTTTTTTTTTTTTTTTTTCAAAATACAGATTCATAATACATTTTTGTAATTCATTTGTTTACGACATTGTTACAGTGTTCGTGTTAGAATATATAATATAATTTTTATGTAAGCTTTCGCATTTACATTAATACAGTGATACAACATGATATAATATAATATAATTATTTGGTGATTACAATGTTAATACATTCATGTTGATTAATTTATATGTGTTAGTATAATAATACAACATATCTTTTCCTTTAAATTACAATAAAATATTACCTTATTATCTAAGTTAGTACATATATTATTATAATTTTGATTACTCCCATGTTTAATAATTGTGTCATTACTTTAATATAATCATGAATAATAGATAAAAGAATAATTATATTATTGAATATAAAAATACAATGGTTATTAAATCCTTATTCTATTACAATATATATATTTTTTTCATATACATAAGTACTAGTTACATTATATATTTAGAATGATTTTCGAACACTAGTCTTTATCTTATTATTTTTTTTATCTCTTTTATTATTTTATTTTTATCAGATGTTTGTTATCACACCTAACTTAGTCCCAAGATCTACTTCACTATTCACATCTCACGTAAAATATAATCTGCGACCAACTTTACTATGACCATTTTGAGTCTTTATCTTACCCACTTGAACTGTTGGTTGGTCTCTTATAACTTTCAAATTCTCGAAGTATTTAAGCTAGTCACCAATTATTCAAATGCTATATTCCTTATTTCTTCGTCCCCTTTTGAAGTACTACTATCCTGTTTCACTTAACATTACTATATTAATTACATTTTTTTTCCATACTTACACATCCTTTCCCTAAAATCGTACGTGTTACTGAAAATGACTCGTCAGACTCACGTATCCCTGCTTCCTCAGAACATAGTCAAATATACACTTCGTAAGTCTTACGTCCGTTATAGGATCATGTGCATATGTCATACTATGTTTTTTGGAACAGATTATACCGTGTGTCTCCTCCAAGTTCAGTAACCGTCCATTTTTATTGAAAGTACACCTATACCCCATTCAAAAACTATCTCTTTAGTACTTAATTTTTCTAATTGAATCGTAAAGTTATTGTTATTTATTTTATCGTAACATGTTATGTTAAGGATGGGAAAATTATCAATTTCTAATCTTTTTAGAATGTTTCGATCGGAATGCCCATTCCACAGTACTACTACGTTAATTTTGTCCCCCTTACTAATATAGTTTCTTATGAATACCGGGTTTGAATTGTTTAAGGAAGATCTTAAAATTTTATCCATTTGCGCCAAACAATAAGCTTCTCTTAGAACCTTTTTGCACTTGAAGATTCTCTTTATCCCTTTCTTAGAAAACATTAGTTCATGAACTTTCATTTCCCTTACTCGTTTATGAAGTGGCAAAAATAACGGTCGTCCTTCAAGCTTTTGCATTTTGCATTTGTCCAAACTATTTGACATTGCTCTCGAAATTACCACTATGCTTGTCCTGTTTATCATGGAAAACTCAAAATCCATGATAACGAACTTGTGGGTGATATTCCTTCTGTTATAATATTAGTCATTATTTAATTGTTTTAATTATTCAATGTTAATTGCTATAATGTAATCTTACATGCTATTTTTTATTATACTTAACTAAAAACATTTATATATATTATTTTATTTTACTTTTGTTCCTTCTTTTTATTTTATTTTTTTTATTTTCATTTTTTTATTTTACTTAATCGTGGGTGGTATATTTTCCACCTTTGGATTTGCCTGCCTAACTTTGACAACTGGGATTTCCCGTATGGGTTCCGTTTTGTTTGTTCCCACGCAGAACTTAATTCTACTTAATGGTAGCATATCATACTTTGGTTGGTTCACGGGTGCCCATGAACTCAATTTACATTTATATGCTATATATATAAACAATAGTAACATAATTGAAATAATAAATAGTCCCAATGTCACATATAACAGATAACTATGGGTGTTGACCCTTGTTTCATTTTCCAATTGTCTCAATATTTCGGCCGTATATCGATTGCGCCGAAATTACCTTTTTACCTGTGAAAAATCTATTGATTCCGCCGGCTATTGACTCCACGAGCTTTTTTAATTATTGATTCCACCGGCTATCGATTCCGCCGAAGTTTTTTATTAATTGATTCCGCCGGTTAATATTTTTAAATTATTTATTTTATAATAAATAGCTCGATAATACTAAAATAAGTAAAAATAAAATGTATGAAAAAAAAAATATATATAGAAACAATTTTTGAAGACTATTTAAATAAAAAAATTGATAGATTTAAATATATAAAACTGGCATCTAAACACTATTCTGAATAATAATTTCAGTGTAGTAATTCAGCGTATCAATTATTACGGTTACCAGTATTTTTCCCAGATCAAAATTCCATAATGAGCTTTTTTAATAATGGTATTTATTAAACCCGAAACCTGATTTCCCGAACAACTTTTACCCCAATTTATAAATTATAATACATATAAAGCGGCCAATATGTCCTATGTTTTCAAGGCCTTTATTTATAATAATAATAAAAAATACATATAAAAAATAAAACAATTAGTTTAAATTTTACAAATAATATTATGCACGATTATGACATTGAACATTATGATATTGAACACAGTAATAATTCTCACTCTGCCCTCTTTCCCACGTAATTTTTGACATTCCCAGTAAGTTTTGCTGTTGGCTGGTAATAATTTAGATCGCACTTAAATTAATTAATTTTGTTTCACCAATACTCCATCCATGATGGTAAGGTAAAATAAAATAAAGCAATTTTGCTACTTATATAATTTACAATAAAACGCACTAATTTTATGGATAATTGAAAATGGAATTATAACGACAACCGATTCTACGATTACAACGTTTACAACGATTTACGTGTATAGATATGATAATAATAATAATAATAATAATATCACAAGCTCGCGGTGATAACGGTTTTTACGTACCTATCAGTTAAATGTTCATGTAGCGAAGATAGTTAGTATAATAGGTAGTAAATAAATAATTTTAAATGAAGGCAAGATAACCGTACTTTTCGTAAACACTTTCTTTATCGCACGGAAAAAAAATTATTGATGGACTAGAATATAAGTTACATCTGTATTTTGGTTATAGTTTTAAAATATAATATAGAAAAATATATAGAAAATACGCCACTTTAGCTCCTCACATAACAATATTTTTAAATTTTTCAAACAATAACCTTCGGGAAAAAAAGTTTCGCGTTTTTGGACTTTCGGGAAAAATATCATTCGAAAAAAACAGCGGGTTGCATCAAAAATTACTCCTATAAAATACTTTTTCTAAACTAAAAATTACCTCACAATAAATAGATTTACGTGCAATGCGTAGCGTCGCACGTACGCTACCGTACGTATTGTTGTAAGTATCGTGTTTATAATATATTATATGCTATATTATAGCAGCCAAAGTGAATCCGAATTCTAGTGGTGCGAGATTTTTTTTCTTTTGGTGGCCCCCCGTGTATTTGTAAAAGTGTATATTGGTCCAGCGAATTATAAAAGGTTGGACCACCCTGCCGTATAATAGGCTATAAGTATAATAATAATAGCTATAATAATCATATTATATAGGAGATTTGATTGAATTTTTGAAAATGTTAGTACTATGTGATATGATATAATAAAAAAAATGGTGTACATTTTAAGTACACATACAGTTATTCTGTTTTGAATTACAACAAAATAAGAATATAACTTAATGCGATAAATCGAGAGAATAATGTTGTAAAAACTTCAAACGCTCATATAATTTTAATTTGACTTTGCGATGGATATTTTTTTTTGGTAAAGGTAAACATACTTATGTTGAATTTTGTATTAAATTTTAAAATCTAAGGTTTAAAAAGAACAATTTTTCATGAATTTTTAACTCAAAATAATTTGCACATTTTCGTGGTTTAGGTATACGTATTTTGTCAAAATTGGAATTTTAAATGCTCATAAAAAAAATTGTGACTATATATTTTTAATATTTTCACACAATGAAAATATCTTAGGAACCATGTATTAAAATTTCAAGCTTTTTGATCCAATAAATAACATTTTATTGAAATTTACAGGAAAAAAAAACAAAGAAAAATTGGAAACTGAAAATGTCCGTAAACAGTATAAAGCAAGTCAAAATATTTTGAAAATTATATAATGTATAGAAAATGCTAATGTTAACAACCAGTGAAAATTTCATGTATCTTCGAGGAAAGTTTATATTGTAAAATACATTTTACGAGTGACTATCTGAAGGGTTAAATTTATTAGTTTTTCGTTTATAAAACCACAATATTCATTGCCTTAAATAATGAAGGGATAATAAGCCGCGTATATAAGCGCTATTGAAACTAGGTTCACGACAATATTATTATTTATTATACGCCATGTTGCCGTGCCTTCACGCCTTCGTTAACCACTCTACGCATTCATATTTTATTACATTTAGTAATACTGTAGAAGCTAATTAAAGTCTCCCCAGAGGTCAAGAATATTTACTCACAAGCCGCTACTGAGTATTATAACATTAAATCAATTATTTATTTTTTATTGAATCAAAAAATGATAAAATTACCTGTGCATCAGAAATTTCAAAAGTAATCGCCATTGTAGAATGGTGGTAAAATTATCGATTTGTAATTATCGTATTATATGTAATAAAAGTATACTCTGAAACGAGTGCGAGTTTGTAGAAAAATTAGCATTTTTATAAGTATAAATATATTGACATAGTATGGTGTTTAAAAAATTAATATATGATTGATCACAATTATTACTATGAAGGTAATCAATACCTATTATCTAATATTGTATTTTGCCGAAATAACAATATAGTCAATAAATGGTGTATGTATACCTATGATAGTATCTATAAATGTATTATAATGATAACTATGAATCGAATACTTACCTTCTAAAGCCAAAAGCGTAACTCGACTGGATTGATGGTATAACTCATAAGACAGACTCCGACAGCAGATTCAAAACTAAGGCAACCACAGTACTCGAGTCTCTACTGGTATAAACAAGCACCCGCCACCAACACTACCGACATCACCACCATCCCCTCACTAACAACCATCCCCTCTACCAGTCCCATCGGCTATTGTGTGTACCCACAATTTATCATGCAATATATATATATATATGTGTTTACACTACAGAAAAATGGTTGTCGTCGAAAACACAATTATGCGAGGGGTGGCTGAACCACTGCGACGTATACCTACGAAGAAGCTATACAATGGTCGAAAATAATTTCAGTCGAATATACAGGGTGATTCTTTTATCATATAACACCCAAATTTTTTAAAAAGAATATACATGATTGTTTTTGAAAAAAAAAATTTTTAATTGATTATAGTTGTACAACTACGCTTTTCAAAAAAATTTTAATCTTTTACTGTTTTTAAAATTTTTACTTTTATGAATGACAATATACAGTTTTCATATTACAATATTCCAAAAATTTCCAAAGATTTTACAATATTGTGTGTTTTTTTTATTTTTGTGTCGGTCATCACCTTTTGGGGCAGTAAACTGCTTCAATTTTCTTCAACAGTATCTTTTCTGACAGAGAAGTGAATCTAGTTGGTACTTTAGGGATCAAAAATAAAAAATTCTTCATAGTTTTCAAATGCGCAGGGAAAAACAAAAGAAAAATTAAGAAAAAAGGGAATTTTTACACAAAATCAATTTTGAATTTTTTAACCGTCTCAGCTCAGAATCGTTTTTCGTATACAATGATATTATATCATTGAATTCAAATTTAATACCATCCATTCGTAACCTACTGTACAACAGAGCGACATCCACTTACCCGCCTTTTTTTAATGTTGTTTTCTAACGACTATAAACACCATGCAAAATTTATTTTTTTCAACAAATATTAGGTATATTTTTTAAAATAATGAGTGTTCAATGATAAAATAATCACCCGGTATTCCAGTCACCAAAAATGTAGACCGAATAATATAGATAGATATAAATAGAAACATTTTTTATAATTTTCTAACTCGAAAAAATTTAAAAACGTTTATGATTTTGATGAATATTGTCAAATATATAACTTCATAGGCTCATAAAAAATAATAAATTGTGGATTTATGCTTAATTTTTTTTCAATGTTCACCAACAATAACTTATGAGGAACATTGTATAACATTTTTAAGTTTTTTGATCGAGTAAAACATTTTTCAATGCGTAATATTGTAAAGCTATATATTAATTATTTTCAAAAAAAATTTACCAATGTCTGATCTAAAATCTAAAATTATTGTACCTACACGAAAAACGATTTGTCAACCTATAATATTACCAAGTATATTTGATGTTATTGTGATTGAAGTAATTTAGTTTACAATTAGGTACAGATATTATTATAGTGCTTACAACAGTAAGGTTTCCAATGACTGCTGGTATTACAACATTACCTATATTGACTATGACTTACTCAAATTTTATCGATTTGTCTAACTATTGTTTCAAAACAATTTAAACATTATTTAAATTTCCAACATTTTTTTTTCATTTCTAAAGTCGAATACAAAATCAAAATAACAACAAATAAAAAATCTCAAAAATATAAACACACAGTTTTTTTTTATAGCTACTTTATGATCAAATTTGGACAAAATTAAATATTAAATAACTAAGAATAACGATTTTAGTTGTTTTGTTGTAATTTTATGAAAATGTAGTGTATTTATTTTATTTTTTAGTATTTAGTCTTTTGTGTGTAAAAAAATGTCTATCTCTCTTAGATAAATTCCTAATTACACCACTGCCCATGTACTAAAACTGTAGTAGTTCGTGTTTAAAATAAATTAAATACCTATAATTGATTCTATGAAGTAGGTAAAAATCTTTAAATAGTTAATATTAAATTTAATACCAACATATTGTTTTTTAGTTTTTTTGATTATTTAAAAAAATAATAAACCTGTATTTTGTCAGCTTTCATTTGAACATTAAAAACATTTTAGAGAGAGTAAAATGTGATCATTATCCGAATTGGAATGTGAGCGCTTAACAACGTGAAGCGCTGTAGTATTTATGAAACTATATACCTATATAATTGATCACCAAATTGATCCTTAATTGAATTCCACATTCCAGACAATATCCCTACTCAATAAATTCTTTTCACTAGTATGGTGACCTCCAAAAACAAAATAGCTTATACTCAGTTTTTGTGTGGCTATACTAGTTTCGAGTTCACGATGCCTGTTTAGTTGAGTTGAAACAGCGTTCATATTGTTGGTAAGTATAAACATTTTTAATAATAAATAATTACAGATTTATGTTTATATTTTTAAAATGTATTTAGCTTAAATATTATAATTCGCCAAAGCCGCATTAATATTTTAAAATCGTTTCAAATTTTAACAGTTAAAAAGAGCAACAAAAAGAACACCAAATAACATTATTTATTTATCATAAGTATATAAGTATTCGATGGGAATTAAAAATATTTGTATGGGTTTCCAACTAATAGAAACAAAATAATACCCAATTGTATAATCTGTTTCCTAAATACTAAATAGGTAGTTGCATTAATATAGTGAGATATAGGTACAACCAGTGGCGGTTCTGGTAGTATTTTTTTGGTGAGGCAACCTAAGTATCACCCCCCCCCCCCCATACAACATTAGAATTCACAATAAATGTAATTTAAAAACATAAAAATAATTATAATTGTATGAATGCTAATAATATACTTGTTTCGTTTAGTAAATAATATAGTAATAGTAATAGATAGGTAATAAACAGAGCATTTTAAAATTTGGTAGTCCTGAAAAGGACTTTTTGAGTAGAGGTATGCCTAGTCCTGAAAAGGACTTTTTGAGTAGGTATGCCTAGTCCTGAAAAGGACTTTTTGAGTAGGTATGCCTAGTCCTGAAAAGGACTTTTTGAGTAGGTATGCCTAGTCCTCAAAAGGACTTTTAAGTTATGTTATTTTATGTTAATATGTTATGTCTAGTTCTAAAACTATTGATTAACTAAGTTAAACTACCTATTATGTTTTATATGTTAAATTTATACTCCTATCTTTTTGACTAGAATACATGTTTATAATATCATCGTAAAATGATTCAGTTTTTTTAAGTTGATGAATCAAGGACTTTTCAATTGATAGTATTGAAAGAGAACTTAAACGAACTTGTGAAATACTATTTCGAGAACAGGTTTTAATTCTTTTGAGGCAAGAGAAACTTCTTTCATTTGATACGCTAGTTGATGGTATGGTTAAAATAAGAATAAATAATTTATAAGATTCAGGTAAAATGTCTTTCAATGCATCTTGTTCAATAATTTTAACCATGTCATAGATGTGTAATAAATTTTGATATTTTACATCACTATACAAAACCTCCAATTCAACTTTTAATGTATTAATATTATAAAATATATTAGAATAAGTTGATTTCAAATTATTTAAAGCATTTACAGGAAATCTATTAGAATATTCTTTAAATTTAGTTACATCAGCTAACTGTAAAAAAAGTAATTTATTTGTATCTTGAAATCTGGTATTTAATTGCATTAGAATATTATCAATTATTTCATAAAATAATATTTTAAAACTTGATTGATTATTAGGTTCATTTCTTGTGACTTTTGGAGGTTTTGTAAGAGTAACCGCTTGATTAAATAATTTTGAAAATTCAGGTTCGTTTCTTTTTTTATTTATAAGATCATATGTTATATTTATTTTTCTCAAGCAAAATTCTACATCGAATGATTTATTTTGGAGTATGTTAAATAAATTGTCAGTATATATGAATATATCACTAAATATCAGTGCTAAGAAAGCAAATTCAAAAGTTTTTAAATTTTTTAAATGACCAATAGCACCACAAATAGATTCAGATGACGATTTTGGATCTTTGCTAATACAGTCAAAAACATTTATAAACCCAGACCACTCATTAACTATTGTATGTAAAATTTTTGACCGTGAGGACCATCTTGTTTGAACAAATTGAGGAATTCTTTTCCCTACAATAGTATCTACAAAATTAGTACGCGAAGTGGAATTGTGAAAATAAGCAGCGATACCAGTGAGGTTAGCAAAAAATATACGACATTTAGCATTTATACTACAACCATGTTGCAATACCAAATTTAATCTGTGAGCTAGGCAGTGTGTAAATAAAGCATTAGGTGCAACTTCCTTAACTCTAGCCTGTAAACCTGTTAAATGCCCAGACATTACACATGCCCCATCATAACATTGTCCAACTAATTTATTTTTTATATCAAACTCATGTAAAACAGAATTAACCAAATCAAATAAACCTTGAGCCGTGCGGTCTTCACTAACATTATGAAAACCCAAGAAACGCTCAACCAATTCAGATTTATCTGTAACATATCTAATTATTATTGAACATTGTGTTTTTTGACTGATATCTGTAGTATCATCAATTTGAATAGAATAAAATTTACATTGCCTGATTTCATTTTTTATTTGGTTTATTAAAAATTCAGAAATACATGAAATTAAATCATTTTGTATGGACTTGGACATACCTGAGAATATGTTTTTTATACTATTATAATGATTTTGTATTTCTTGAGAACACCAAATAATATGCATATCAAACAACTCTCTAAAATTCCCTTTATTTAATGAATCACTGCTTTCATCATGACCTCTAAATGCCAACTCTTGTTTTCCCAAAAATAAAACCAAATCGATTAAGTACTTCATAAATAAACGATTCAATCTCACATTTTCATTATAATTTTTTTTAAACAAATTACCATGTTCATTAACAACATCTAGTATAGTAAAACAATTTTTTTCTAGGTTTTTTAATCCTAAATGATTATGAATATGCTCTTTTGATGATTGATGTATTTGTATACCCCTAGATAAATTTTTTAAATCATAATACCCAGTAGTATTCCACACAGACTTCATTTTACCCAACAACAAACATGGCCAACAAAATAATTTTTGTATATAATGACTTCCACATAACCAAGAGTGTTTTTGATATAAATTTGGATTAAATGACCTACAGAATACCTTCCTTAGTTTCTTGTCAGGAGCCAAAGCTGACAAAATTGGAATAGGCTTACCAACTTTTAGTAAATCATTTTTAGTTTCAGAATTCCAACGTCGAAACGGCGTCTCCAACAACATTACTACCACGTCTGTCACTGGATACATAACTCCAACAGTAATAAAGAAATATTTAATAAAAAAAACTGCAGCAATCGTACATAAATTTTAACGAACCAACGCAAAAGCAAAACACAAGCGAGTAGCGACGATTCGAACAAGACAGAAATGTCAAATGACTAATGATAAATATAAAATTATTATCAACAGATATTACAACGGACAACGGTTTAATTAGGAATGTCCCTTTTCTCGACTGTAACAATAACAACTTTACTGATAATGTGTTTTTACGTTGAAATGCCGACTGACCATAATTTCCTATATACCGCGTCTATTTTTAGTACATAAGGCAATGTTAGTAGAGCCTCCGATGTTCATTGCGCATGCGCAACTCCACTTGTATAATAGTCGCGTGCATTCGCGTACATACGCTTGTGTGTGTAATAATTCATGTACACAATAGTACCATACTCCGAGGCGGAATGAACGGAGCCTCAGCTGACGTCATCGGAACATTGCCGCCGGACGAAACACCAGCGTTTGTTTACGTAATAATTATTTCATTCATTTCTTATCGGTTTATCACTATTTTTTGGTAATAAACACTAAATGATAATAATATGATTTACCATTTACGATATAATAAAATATGATAATTCATATTATTAAACATGGTAAAGAAGAATTTTTTCTCAAATAAGATCATAAAAACGTTAAGAATTAATATCGAAATATATACCAAAAATGATACTTTTTGAGTATTTTTTTTACTTAATATTGTAGGTTAGGCGGCGCCTAACTTGCCTCACCCCCAAAACCGCCACTGGGTACAACATAACAACATAAAATATCGTTACTAAAGACCGCGGATTTACTTTCTCTTAAAAAACACCTAAAATATGTTGCTAATATTCTCTACAAAACCTTAAAATATTCTCACAATATTCTCAAAGATATTTAAAAAATATGTAAACATAACTCAATGAATATCAATATATTATTACGATTTAATATGAATTTAAATGAAAAATAAGTGATAACACTCCGTGTTTTATTTTTATCAAAATGATACAAGAAAATCGTAAATGTTCAACAAAATTACAAAAATGTTTCCGGGTGCTGTAATGTTTATATTAATGATAAATTATTAATATTTTTTTTTTACAATTTACAAAATAAAATAAAAATATTCCGATACATGCTAAATATTCGTTAAACCATGTAATATTCTAAAATATTTAAAAAAAAAAACTTTTTCATACGAACTCGGAATTGAACGAATGGTCCACATGTTGTACTCTCATAACACTGGATAGACTCAGTAACGATAGTTTTGTAAAAAAATAATAATCTGGTCTTTAATTTTATTATAATAGAAATTTAAAATTATATAGGTTATATTTTGTTTAGTTAATTCGTGAGTGCGTATTTTCAGGCAAGCTAGGTAGATACTAAACTTTTGTGTCTTAATTGAACAGTAACATATTTCATAATTTTCTAATATTATTAGTTATTAGGTACATAACGTTACATTTAAATATCAAATTCACAAAATAACCTATAGGTTGTTGCTTTGATATTTGTTAATTCGTTTCAAAGATAAAAACAAATTAATACATTATTTTTAAATGACCCAACGTCCAAACAATTTATGAGGTACATACAAAAATAAACTTATTTTGGAGATCACTTTGTTATTTTAAATTTTAATACTGTAATGTATATTTATAATATAATCCTAGTTATTTTATATTATTGACATTAAGAGGACGCCACACCCGCATGTGTTGTCTCCGTCTTACAAATGTACAACATAGCAAAAACCGTTTTCCGCGGGACAACTTTTCTCACACCATAATTTGTTGTAGAATTACCAAATTTTCACAACACGTAAAGAAGAACTTTATCTGTGCAACAGCGTGCTTTTATTTTAATAGCACTATCCAATTATGCTATAAACGCAAATAAAAAAAAAAACAAAAAACGAAATATTTATAAGCGAATAACTTTTATTGTATTTATGTTATCTAAAATATAGCTACGCTGTTGCATAAGTAATTTTCTACCCAAAATGTTCAGATATTTTGGAGCCACTACTACAAGTCTACAAACACAGAAAGATAAAAGTTGTCCCGCGCAAAACAATTTTTGCTATGTTGTACATTTGTAAGACGGAGACAACACTTGCGGGTGTGTCGTCCTCTTAAGTTAAATACTTAGTTATTTAAACTTATTTTATAATGTATACCTAACATATTATGGTTGATAAAATACTTTTTGAATCAGCAAAATATAAATAACCATGTATTTTTATTTCTTTTAATAAATTATCAAATTCTTTTTACTCATGCACATTGTTCGTTGTTTTTTCTAGTGCAATAAACTAAAAACTTCATTTATAAGTGTTGCTTCTGAGAAAGAACCATTACGGATGACTTCTACTTGGGAATTAAATAAATTACCGAAGAACAAAATTAACTCTAAAACATTCAGCATGGACGATTTCGTATTAGAGAGTGACCCTCCGAAAGACAGGTGAGTTAAAATTTAAATACCCACCCATACCTGTAATATTACTATTTACATTGTGAATGGTAAATAATAATTGTTTCTTAGGTATGTAATTTAATTAATTAACTAATTTTTATTTCATTTAATTAACGATGGTACTCATTAAAAACTGTCATGACACTTTCCATACATTAGTTTGTATGTAAAACATTTTTATTTTAGAATCTAAATCATATGATTAAATTAAATTCTGATATTAAAATGTTAGTGATAAATAAACATTTTTAAAATTAAATTTGTTGAAATACTGTTTAGATTATAAAATACCTATACTATTGTTTGTTTCTTTTTTATTGTTGTAGACGGAATATTGTATATCTGATCTTAGTTCAACACGGAATAGGAATATTAATGCCCTGGAATATGTTCATAAATGCTAAATCTGTAAGTAAAAATTAAATGCTAAAATTGAATGTGTGTTTATTAATATGTCGAAATAAATATATAATTTATTCTGAACATATTAAAACATTTATACTAATTTGCATTAAAAATATGATAAGTTTAGTTGTTAATTAAAATGTGCACGAACTGTTATCTGGTGTTTTAATGACTAGTTATTATTTTATTTAAGGGTAGGTATTAGTTAAGAAGATTTGTATAATAGACTTGTTAGCAACTCGGTATTATTGTTTTTAAATATTTTGTATGACCGGTTGCACAAATGTTAATACAACCGGGTATTTGATGCGTGTTATCATATATTTAAAGAATCCAATAAAATGTATATACTTTACTATAAAACAGTTTTATAACTTACCTCGAATGAAATTTTTTTAATTACGTATGTTTTTTTTGTTTAGTATTTTGTGGATTACAAGTTGGGGAATGATTACTTAGGTCATGAACTACATTATGCTTCCATTTTCATGGCTTACTTGACAATTGGTT
>JANEHU010001693.1:0-60753 GCA_027563435.1 Nasonovia ribisnigri
CAATTGAAAAATATTAAAGAAAAAGAAAAATACATAGGCACACATTTTTTTTATAATCATTTAAAGTTCGAATCTTGACAACATTTATCAAAATCTCGAAAATTATCAATCATTGTAATTAACCAATTATAAAATGTTCAGTTTTCTTAACTAAGGATTGAAAATTTAAAATAAAGATTCTAATAAATAGTAAAAAATCTAAAAAATATTTAAACACAGTTATTTTTTATAAACATTTTAATTCAAATTTTGACAAAATACGTAAAAATGACGAAAATTTGCAAATTATTTAGAGAAAGAAATTCATAAAAATTTTTCTTTTTAAATCTAAGATTTTAAATTTTAACACAAGATTTAACGTAAGTTTTTCTACTTTTATCAAAAATAAAATATTTAAAAGCAATTAAAAATAAATTTTTATGAGTGTTTTAAGTTCATAATTTTACAACATAGGATATTCACTCGATTTCTCATGTAGCGTTTTTCTTATTTGGTTGTAATTCAAAACGAATAATTGTAGATGCATGAAAATTTCACTAAATGTTTATATTCTCATTTTCTATACACCATTCAATTTTGAAAATATTTTGATTTGTTTTGAGCTGTTTACAGACATTTTTAGTTTTCAATTTTTTTATAATTGTCAATAAAATTTTATTTGGTGGGCCAAAAAGTCTGAAAATTTAATACAAGCTTTCTTATATATTGTTACAACATCAGTTGAAAAATTTTAAAAATACATAGGCACGATTTTTTTTTATAAGCATTTAAAGTTCGAATTTTGACAAAATTTGTCAAAATCTCGAAAATTATAAATCATTGTAATTAAAAAATTATAAAATGTTCAGTTTTTATAACTAAGTGTTGAAAATTTAAAACAAAAATTCTCATAAATAAATCATACTGTAACCAAAAAATCTAAAAAATATATCAACACATATTTTATTTTTACAGACATTTTAATTTCAAATTTAGACAAAATTTCATATTCAAACCAAGAATAATGATTTTAGTTATTTTGATATAATTTAAAAATATTATTTGTTGGTATATGAAACTTTTAGAATATATTGTTATATTTTATATACACGCAATGGCATTTTAAAATATAATTTTTTTGAGAAAAATGAATTTAACCAACCATAGTAAATACTAAATACTAATGCCTATAATACTAAAATTAATTACTTTATTCACAATAATATCATCAAATACATTTAGACTTAGTAAGATATTATAGACTGACTGACCGTCTTCGCTCAGAATCGTTTTTCTTATTCAATGATATTATATCATTGGATAAAAATCTAACACAATCCATTACAGTGACTCACTTGTAACCTACTGTACAGCAGAGCGACATACACTTACCCGCCCTTTTTTTAATTACAATGATTGATAATTTTCGAGATTTTGATAAATTTTGTCAAAATTCGAACTTTAAATGCTTATAAAAAAAAATCGAGCCTATGTATTTTTAAAATTTTTCAACTTATATTGTAACAATATATTAGAAACCTTGTATTAAATTTTCAGACATTTTGGCCCCCCAAATAAAATTTTATTGACAATTATAAAAAAAAAAAATAAAAAAATTGAAAATTGAAAATGTCTGTAAACAGCTCAAAACAAATCAAAATATTTTCAAAATTGTATGGTGTATAGGAAATTAGAATATAAACGTTCAGTGAAATTTTCAAGCATCAACAAATATTCGTTTTTGAATTACAACCAAATAAGGAAAAACGCTACATGAGAATCGAGTGAATAACCAATGTTGTAAAATTATGAACTTAATACGCTCATAAAAATTTATTTTTACATGCTTTTAGATTTTTTATTTTTGATAAAAATAGAAAAACTTATGTTAAATCTCGTGTTACATTTTAAAATATTAGATTTTAATAGAAAATTTTTTATGAATTTCTAACTCAAAATAATTTGCAAATTTTCGTCATTATTACGCATTTTGTCAAAATTTCAACCTTAAATGCTCAGAAAAAAAAATTGTGACTACAGATTTTTAATATTTTTCATCTACCTTTAAAACAATATATTAGGAGCCTTCTATTCAATTTTCAAGAATTTTTAACCAATTAATAAAATTGTATTGATATTTATAGAAAGAAAAACTAAAAAGTTTGGAAATTGAAAATGTCTGTAAACAACTCAAAAAAAGTCAAAATATTTTAAAAACGGTATGGTGTATAATACTCTGTACTTACTATGTGCATATTAAATAATATTTAACTGCCATGAGTTATGGAAACCTTTGTATTTGTTTTGCTATTTTGCCTATTAATTTTTACACGTGTAATGTGTTTAATTGTTAGGAAAATGGGTAGTTTTAAAGAGAAGGTTATAGTGTAGATAATTTTTTTTAAACCCCCCCTAGATCAAATTTGAATGTACGCCACTGGTGTGAGTATTTATGTACCTATAACAAACAATAGCTATTAGCTCTATAATGGTTTATATACATTTTTATAATTCATATAACGTATTGAAGAAAACATTATTAACTATAGGTACTATATTACCTTCTATATATATAAACATTAACCAAATCCAATATTCTTACCAAGATTTTATTGAAATTATATATATTAACTTAATTTAAAATTATTATTTGTGGGTTTTTAAGTATATTTTGATATACAATTATGATAATATTCGATATTATGCAAAAAATATTAATTAAATTAAGTATAATATTGTAGGTAGGTATTAAAAATAACGATGTAAAATATCCTATAATCTGACAAGCCGTCCCTCGGTCACCGCTCTGAATTGTTTTTTGTATACGGTGATATTACATTATTACCTACCTATATCATAATATTGAGTTATGAATTTATAGTTATAAGTGTTATAAATTTAACACTATACATTACAGTGTCCCTCTTGTAACCTTCTGTACAGCAGAGCGTCACTCACTTACCCACTTATTTTGATTTTAAGCTATTCAAGAATATTTAAAATTATATTTTATTTCCGATAGATATTAATAAAAATATGTTTCATTCAAAAAACCTTGTAAATGTAATACAAAATTCATCATAATGAATTTGTTCATTTTTTTTTCTATACATATTTTATAAGCACGTAAAATATGCTTCTACGTCACCCGAGTAGCAGGTGAACAAAAATAGACTAAACCCGTGGCAATAATTAATATTAATTTTAAGACTAAAAAGCAAATGTAAGCCCCTAAAGAATAGGTGATCAAAATTACGATTATGTCGACTCTTCGGGTTGAATAAAGGTGTGCCATATCTAGTCATCTAGAGTACCGATTCCATATCAAGCGACTGCTATTTTCTTCAACCGCCTTCATCTCGCACTGACCTGATAGTATTGAGTTATTTTATTAAATTAACTTGAGCAGAATGAAATATATGAATAAATGTTGAATAGGTACAAAATTACTGTTTTACGAATTGTCTGTTCATTGTTGGCCTATTAATTTTTTTTTTGTTCAGTACCTACTTTGGGTTTTGGCCAGTCTTGTAAAGCATACTTTTCAAAAGTATTCAAGTACAAATACAAATACTTTTAAAAAGTATTTATAGATATTTTCAAATAATTTTTTTTTTCAATGTGCTTAACCTTTTTACATTGACCTTATGTTGTTATGGATAAATTTAATCATTAGAGTAGGAATGCAGCATTTTTTAGTCTTTGTTATATGTACCATCAAATACTATAACTTAGGGCTCTAAAAATATAACAATAATATATCAATACACAACGATGAACTATCCATAAATCAAGTGGTTGTACAATTTGTATTATTTTATTTAAATTTGGCGTCCCTGCACATAAAGTAAGACGAAAAAAGTATTTAAAAATAGATAGTATTTAATTTTAAATACAGATATTTTCAAAAAAGTATTCAAATACTGTGCACAAGTACTTTTTTAAAATGTATTCAGAATACGTATTTTTGAACTTAAAAAGTATTTGAATACTTTTACTCGAGTACTTTACAAGACTGTCTATGAGTATAAGAACTAGCTTGATATTTTTAACTTTGTTAAATAACATTATTATGTATTTAAAAGTCGATAAGTATGTAGTATGTTTATAATTGTATTTCTAGTTATTAGAAAACAATTGTAGTGAATGATATATTTTCAGCGTTGGTCTATGATTTGGCGTAATTTTAATAATTTCCCCGGGCGTAAAATATCTTAGTTCCGCCTCTGTTCGTATGGTTTATAGGTTTATACGGTTTATAATATCAGCTATGTTCACAGCACCATAGACATATATAAACATTTATATATGTACAGTGTTTGGAAAGAACGTCGTTCATGAACGCACGTTCACGCGTTCACGTTCATATGTAGTGAACGATACGTGAACGTCACTCGTTTTTTGCTAATAGAACGTGAACGTGAACGACGTTTTATATTTTTAATGAATTTGATCAATTTTTAAGACGTTCAATTTATTTACCATTTAATAAATATTATATTATGTATGAAATAATTAATTATATTATAATAATAATATTTTCATTTTTCCCATTATAATTCCTACAATATTTGTTTAATTGCAAAATATATAAATTAAATATGTGAAATTCCAGTGTCCCTGGCTAGAAATACAACAATAATGTTATGATTTCCATGAATTTGTAATAAACCTAATCGGTTTATCATGAATAGGTAAAGTGTATATTTATTATGGTATAATAGATATACGTTTATGGGTTTTTAATTTTTATATTGACTGCAGGCTAACGATTCATAAAAAAAAAAATTAAATGAACGCGACCCAATGAACGCGTTCGTTTTTTAAAAGAACGTGAACGTGAACGCGTTCGTTTAAAAAAACACGAACGTGAACTTGAACGAGTTCCTTTTTAACGACTGAACGTGAA
Source organism: Nasonovia ribisnigri (assembly GCA_027563435.1). Lineage (NCBI taxonomy): Eukaryota > Metazoa > Arthropoda > Insecta > Hemiptera > Aphididae > Nasonovia > Nasonovia ribisnigri. The sequence continues at coordinate 4,889 of JANEHU010001693.1, forward strand.
CGTGAACGAGTTCATTTTTTTAGTGAACGTTCCGAACACTGTATATGTATATGTGTAAGACATTCTTAAACTTTTTAGATATCTTAAATCACGTTTCGCAACAATGTTCGCTGCTTAGATCATATACAAGTACTAATATATTATTATTTATTTAGTATATACCACGGACTAAGATATACCTTAGTCCGTGGTATATACTATAGTTTATGAATTATGATCAAAGGTTCGCTGCGATGATACCCGCACCGGCCGCACCCGTCCACCGCTGAGTAATGATAAATTGATAAAATGATTGGAAATGGTGATTTGTCTTGTTCGTCACCATTATTATCTATGATTTGATAAGTTGATAAGAAATTTCTGTAGTTATACTTTTAGATTCTATACATTTTACAATTATTATAGTTCTGCAAGACTGTGAGTTACATTGTGAATTTGAATTTGGATATTCGATATTTTGATACCGGTTTTCACTTTTCATCGACTATCGGCATTAGAGAATTTAGATAGAGTTAGTGTATCCTTATAATAATAATTAATATTTACCAAAAGCTAAATATTATTATTACTATTTATTATTATACACACAGGTATTACATTTTGGGAATTAAACGTGTAATTTTAAAATTAAAATAATAGATCGGGTCTGATTACTGTTTATAACTTATGCACATCAAGTGAAACATGTCAAAACCAGTTGAAAAGAAAACACCGTGTCAAAATTCAATTTTGGATACTTTGAAAAAAGCTACCACAAAAAATTCGGACTGGCCCGACAAAGTAAATACAAGCAGTTGAGAGTATTATCTTTATTACTTTTTAACTATACATATTATTAATGTTCATTATTAAATGGTTTATTAAGGATGAATTTCTTGATGTAATTTATTGGGCAAGGCAAATCCTCGGACTCATTGCTGGTCTATTGTGGGGTCTCTTACCTCTGAAAGGGCTGTTTGGATTAGGATTGTAAGATTTATAATTATAAACTTTATCAATATATTTGTAGGTACATTATTGATAATTTCCTTGTTCAGATTTTTAGTTCTCAATGCCGTTTCATTATACGCATATTTTACCAATTTCCAACAAATTGACGAAGAAGAATTTGGTGGAGCTTGGGAATTAACCAAAGAAGGATTTGTTACTTCATTAGCAGGATTTTTGGTATGAAAAATATTTTATTAATTGAAGCTAATAAAATTAACTATCTCCTTCCAACCATCAAGTTGCTCTGTCAGCTCCAGAAATAGTAAATTAACTAGTAGAGAACTTTGGTCTTTGATATAGTTATATTGTCTGTGGATTTTTTTTCCTGATAAATATTTTATATCTTGCCACATTATACAAATACAAGTTATTTTTCCGTCTCGTATTATGACAGGAAAACGTATGATACTGTTACAGGGTATAGGATATAATAATAAGTACAAAAATAAGACGAGTTCCTTAAATTTATGTAATTTCCAATAAACTAATAAAATATTCTGTATCATTTTAGTATTCATACTATTTTATAGACCGACTGTCTATCAAATGAAATTTTTACACACTATCCCCAGTTGGTTTATTCAATTCTATATATGCATATACAAACATATCGAAATAATATCAAAAATATTATTGATACACCTCAAATTACAGCACAAATGGATTGGATCATAATATTTTATAGGTGAGACATCCTATCCTCTGCCCAGTAGAATTACTTACTAAGCAAATAACTAATAATTCAACATACATTTAAATTGTATATCTGTATTATTTTCAGTTATCTTTAACAAAGTTCTCTTAGGGCCGTTCTTACAATATCTGATTAAGTGTTGGTTTAGATGGTTTTAGCAGAATTCCACCGGTTAGCGTTATCAGACACTTAACTGGACATTGTTAGAATGGCCCTTAATATTTTTAGAAACATATCAAGAATCAAGTTAATACTTAATTTTAATAATACATGTTGTAATTAGTTTTAATTAAATTAAACATACTGTTTTGTTTTTATTTTAGGTGATGTGGATAATTGTATATTCTGGAATGCATTTTGATTAGGTACAAAATACCATTTCACAGTAAAAAGTTTTGTATAATTGTTTTTATTGCAATGAATTAAATTATAACTTTCTGTACAAAATGTGTTTTCTACCTAAATATTTTTGAATTATAATAAAGAAATACATGAAGACTATTTGTCCTGAGTATTTTTATTTCCTTTAGGCCTAAGTTTTCTATCTAATACATGTTTTATCTCTTCTTCTTTTTCTCCAACTTTCATTGCATACCGTTCCTTTGCAATGTCTAAACTTTCACTAAGTTGAACAATTTTTTTCTAAAAATAATTTAAAATGTATTATAATCATTATTTATATTTATAACACTGTCAATATAACTTACAGCATATTCTCTTTGAAGCAAAAGTTTTCGTTTTTGTTTCATTCCAAATGGGGTAGGACGCCCATCTAAAAAAATGTAATCAGCACCATCCGTAAGAACACCTCTATCCATTGGGTTCAGAGGCAGTTTTTTTCTGAAATTAAAAGTTGTCAACTTTTGTTTGAATACTTTATAAACTATGTAATACAAAGAAACTAGGCTTTGATAAACTTTAATTTCCAAGCGTTTTGTCTAAGCAGCTTAAAGGATACAATTTTTTTTTTTTTTTTAACTTTGTACAACATTTAGTCACGACAATTAAAATATTACAGATGAATTTACAAGGTAAAACTTATAAGCAATAACATTAATTTGTAAAATATAAATTATTTTGTCTGACTGGTTGAAGAATGCCAAAATAGAGAACATTGAGCAGTAGAATGCTCAAGTTGGTCGGATGTGGTGACTAAAGAAGAATCTGAAATGTTTCCATAGAGAAAAGTATCAAGAAAAGAAGATATTAATGGATTGGACATGTACAAGGCATGGTGGGTTTCTTTGATTAATTATGTTAAGGCATAGAAGGTAAAAATCATAAAAAATGCAAATAGTGAATAACCAAGCATGTATTTATACAAATAAATTAAGAGGAAGGTAAATAACAAGGAAGCATGGAGGTTTGCTGGAAATCAATCTGAGTATTGATTACAGGGAGATGAATATTTTTCCGTTGAGAAGAGAATATATTTTTTATATTGGAGAGGTGTTGTGGATTCTGCAAAAAGGTAGTCATTAAATGAGAGTTGAATGGAAAAGAGACACTAATATGACAAGAAAATAAAAACAAATAACTTGTATTATAATAAATGTTCAATGATAAATCATTATTCCTATTCAAGCATTTTGATTATCACAATATATTGCTTAAATGTAATTGTGAAACAGCTAATAAAAATTGAATATTATAAATAATAACAAAATATATATAAACAAAAATATTTAGCTACTTACAAAGTTCTCCAAGACAAATCTAATCTTAAACAATAACTGGTTGAAAAATATCTTATATTTTTTAACAGATTGATGCCCAACATTTTAAATATTTTAATTAATATTAGTTTTGTTGATTATGTAATGCAATATAACGTAATTTAGTATTTCAAAAGTATCAGAAATTCTCAAGTTCCTTTAGTAGTAAAACGCCGAATGGTTATTGCTTATCAGTGGACCTCAACAAAACAATGTTATCGCTAACGGGTAGCAGTGTTGCACTGAGTTCGGTACTAAATTAGTAATCGGTTTAATGAGCCCGGTAGCAACTATAATATTATTATTATTCCATAGAATGAAGATAGCCCTGCGAAGATAATTCTTTGCGCCAGCAACAAGCTTCTTAACAGTAAACAGTTCTCACGACTTCCAATAAACTCGTTAAATTCCTCATTTGTTGTTAATAGGTGGTCTGGTGTTGTTCGGTAGGTAGTAGTTACTGGAAATCCCGTTGTTAATATTCATTAATGACTGTTGTAGTGATCACTGACTACTGACATACCTACTTCACTTTTTAGTTTTTATTCTGTAAGTGCAACGAATTGTTATTGCAGTAAATATGGATACTCAAAAAACATTGGATAGTTTCATCAAAAGTAGGAAAAGGCCAACCAACGAAGATGGATTGCATCAAAAAGAACTACTGAACAATACTATCGGAATAAATAAACCAACCAGAAAATTATCGTTTGATTCTACCGTGCAGCAAACTGTTAAAAAACCAAGGGTTAGTTAACTATTTAGTACTACATAATTAGTATAACAAGAATTATACTGATTTTATTATTATGCTTCTATTTTTTAATGGTGATCGTAATGTTGACATGACATGCAATCAACCAAATAAGTACATAGTAAATGTATATTTGATTAAATACACTGATTTTGTATAATACGTTGACACTTTTATATCTCTAAAAACGATAAAGTTTATTACGTGTTTAATATAGACAGGCGTGCGACCTGAATCTTTTTAGGGACAAAGTAAAATGTATGTGTATATTTATTATAATAATATGTTTGATCATTTAATTTTTCTTGACAGTGAAATAATTAAAAATACTTGTGTACCTACCACTAAATACATTTTATTCATCTAACATAAACATTGTGTTCAAAATATGTATTATGATTTATGATTATGACTAAAGCCATTAATAGCTTGGTTATATATAATATATACATTGTTTTATACATAGTCACTCAGATACTAATTTCAAGACATTGTACCTATCAAAATAATTGACTATATTATATAAGTACATGTATCCAGTGTTTGGAAAGTTCACTAAAAAATTGAATTCATTCACATTCTTTGAAAATATGAATGCGTTTATTTGGTTGTTAATTTAAATTTGTTGGTATTGTTTAAAATCTAATACAAAATCGTGGAAATTATATATTATTGTTGTTTTATGTCCAGCCGTGTCCATTGGAATTTAACATATTTTATTTTTATAATAGTATTATACTATTATCGATCAATATTCATTAAAAAGTCAATAATTTTGAACGTTTTTAAAACCGTTCAAATTTATTAAATATATAAACAGTGTTCACGATCTTTTTGAAAAAAACGAGTGACGTTAACGTATTGTTCCCCAAATATGAACTTGAACTCTTGAACGATGTTCTTTCCAAACACTGCATATATCTCATGACATACGTTTATAATTTGTTATTCTGTAGAATGTATAATATTTATTATTTCAATTATTTTTAGGTTGATTCTACTATTATTCAAGAAACTGACCAGGATAATCAAAATGCTTCTGTTGTTAATAATAATACTGTCGCTGAAAATATTTTGGAGAAAAAAGAGACTGAAAATGAAATTAAAGACCGTTCAGAAAGAGAAACAACTCCGGATCAATCACCATCAACAAAGGCCAAATTACGTAAAGTATGTTTGTCAATAGTTGTATTATTCGAGTGTGATTAATAACTAGATAACATTAAATTCCCATCAATTTTATTTATTTTAAGATTAACAGTTATTTCTATAACTGATTATAATTTAAAGAAGGTTTTCTTTCATTTTTATGATACATATATTTTGTGTAATGAAGATTCAAAGATAATCTTATTAACCTTGACTATTGTCTATTGTTCATACTAGATAAAAACAAATCTAATAAAACAAAAAAAAATTATGAATATTGTTTTTTATCCAAACAATTATTACAAGCTCATATATATTTAATTAATTTAGGATTTGGATTTGGGCGAATTTCGTAAGATTCTTCGTCGTAAACACAACCTTAAGAAATTACAAGAAAAGATCAACTCAGTTGAACAATCACAAATTGATCTTAACTCTGCGAAATCTAAAGTAGATGCTGCCAAAAGCCATTATTTATCTTCGTTTAAATCAGTTGATCTCCTGGTTGATACTAGTCCAGTAAAAGTTGGATCAAGTCCAATAAAACGATCTCAACTTAAACCTACAGCCTTATTTCTCACTCCAACCCAATCTATGGTTAGTCCAAGAAAAGTGATGATGTCCTCTCAGATGACACAGGCCAAAGAATATGTTTCGCCTAGAAAGTTATTAGATGAAGTAGGATCTCTTTTGGCTATGTCACCATCAAAACGATATGCTGCATTGGTTGATTCTAAAGCATTACCGTTACCTTTGAAATACCGTATTTTGGATGAACTGTTCAAAGCTTTGGAAACTGTTTCGTCTATGATGTTTATTAGAAAAGAAAAAATAACTTTTAATAAACTCAAACGTGGAATTCAGCAAATGACTAGAAAGTAATTTAAATATTAAAATATATTTTAATTAATATTGTTATAAACAAATAATAATTTTTCAAAATTTAATATTTTTTTTTTAGAAATTTTACTGAATTACATTTGGCACAAATTAAAACTGTTGTACCAGATTTCTTTAAATTTGCATTGGTAAAATCACCAAGAGATAAATCTAGTTTTGAATTAGTGATAACTCCAAATTATGGTAAATATTTGATTATAATTTATAATAATGAATTTTATATTATGATTATTACATTTTGATATTAATTAGGCTCAGTGAACGAAGATAACATTAACTTAATTGAACTAACAACTCAGAGGAAAAAGAAATTTTCTAATGCGCTACTTGACATTTTGAAAGAGCATCATGAAGTAAAGTTTTATAATAATTGTGGCTAATTTAATTTAATTAAAATAACTACTTTTTGTTTTGTTTTTAGAAATATTTGATTAAACTAACTCCACCTATTGTAATTGACAAAGATAAAATAACTAGATGGCACCCTGAGTTTGATGTTGAAACTGTGGAAGATATCATTCCTTCAGCATTGCCCAAAATTGAAATTAACAAACCAAAAATAGTAACGGCAAAAGATTTATTGGGTATTTAACATTTGGCTTAGCAAAAATATTAAAATTATGTAAATTAAGTAATGGCAATGCATTAGTAACTGATTAATTTGTTTTAGACAAATCTCATTCATTGTTTGTTTACAATAATCGTTTAAACCGGACTCTTACAACAATGAACAATGAAAATAAAAATTTAACTGAAAAAAAATTTCCAACAACAGACGCAAAAAGTGCTTTAGAAGGAGCGCTTAAAGGGATACCTAAATCATTTTTACTAAGGGTATTTTTTTTCAATATTTTTAGTTTTTAAATGTATACTCAAATATTTTTTTAAAGATTCAAGAAAAGCAAGCAGAAAAAGCTAAAGAATTGATGACACGTTCGGTAGGTCAATTAGATGAAGATAGAATGATGAATCGATTACCAGATATTGCAAGAAGGATGCGTACCTATTTTGTACAACTTCAAAGAAATGTTATACCATTCAAAAAAGTCATTGGTCAATTGAAGCAGAGTTATCCCGAGGCTATGACAGACCGTAATTAAATATTTGTTTTCTTTATTCCCTTTACTGTTTTATAATGTTTTCTATCAATAGTAATTATTTTATTATTATTTTAGAGGAATGGAAAGCTCACTTAAATCTTCTCCAAGAAAAAGTACCTCATTGGATTGTATCAAAAAGTTTAGATGGAATTGAACACATTCGAATTGATAAAAAAGTTGAATTTGAAGAAACTGTAATTAAAACATTACAAAAATAATTTTGATTTAACAGACTTAAATTTGCTTTAGTTTTAATATTTGTAATACATACTTTTATTTCCAGCCATTTATTTTGAACATTTTTTTTTTAGATCATGTAACCACCTGTTTGCCATTTTTAAATACTTTTTTTCAAAATTATTTGTATAAATAACTTATAAGTCATAGAAAAGTAATGTATTATACTTTTTAAATAATCTATTTGATATTATTTTTTAATAACAGTTTTATTTTTCTCCACAAGGTTTTAATTTGTTTATTATATTTATATATTTATACATATGCCATATGTACAACATAGTTATTCCACTTATCAAAATTATATGACTTATCTTTTGAAGTTATTATATAATATTTGTATAGGCTATTTAATAATCTACCTATTAAAAAATATTTAAACAAATCAATTTTTGAAATTTTTTAATTAAATTCAATAAAAACCTAGTAAACAGCGGGGACATGATTTAAAAAATGTACAATATTTTGATTTAAGTAGAAAATATTTAAATTTCTTTATTGTACAAATAACAATATTTATATTTTAACATGTTCTAAACTTAAAATAATTACATTTATTTTTACCTAATATATTATTATGTACAATCAATACAAAAGATTACTCTATTAATTTACTTTAAGAAACTTGTATTGAAATATTTAAGTTTTAAGCTCAAATATTACGAATTGTATAACATTGAAGTTTCAATTATCATAATTAAAATATTTTTTGTAATTAAATAATCTTTTACAGTTTCACATACTCTGTTTGGTTTGATATACCTATATAAATTATTCACGTTTATATAAATTGTTTTTCAAAACTAAATTAATTTTTACATGAAAATTAATAAGATATATAATCTATTAATATGGATGAGTTTGTTTTATTATTATTTACTACTTAGTTTCTAAATTAATATTAAATATAAATTAACAGGTATGTTGGTTATTAAGGATAGTAATCAACCAAATAATGAAAAAAAAAATATGCTATCAAATTGTAGTGTTCATTAATTGTATTTTATTTTCAAGCTGTATGGAATAGACTAATATGATTAAAGAATAGACAATAATAATAATAATTTCTGTGATTTTGACAAATTTTATCCCAACTTCAAACACTCATAAAATTGTGGATTTACAACATTTTTTTTTAATTTGCACAAATAACTTATGAAAAATCTTGAAATAAAATTTTCAAGTTATTTGACTGAGTGAACATTTTTTTAACTATAATAAAAACTAATACATATCAACATTTCTTATGCTTATAAAAAAATATAATTATACATAAATATGCTCAATAAGAGTCAAAATATTTTGAAAATATCGTGGAATGAAATTTGTTAGTTAAAATTTTAAACATTTGTTGAGAATTTAAATTACTTATCTACGTTTATATTTAGTTTTTGATTAACACCAAAAAAAAATAATTTGATCTAGTCAAAAACTGGATTTGTATAAAAATTCCTGTTTTTTTCTTAATTTGGTTTTTCCCAACACTTCTGAAAACTAATAAGAATTTTTAGATTCTGAGTTGAGTGATGAATATTTTGATTTTATAACGATGTCTTTTTTTGTATTATTATTTGATTTGTGTCTATGAGTGCACGATATATAGAAATAATGCTTCGATTTTCGACTTCAGTAACTTTTTTTGTGCATTCAAGAGGTGAAAGCTGAAAATTAGACGGTAGTTTTCAAGTGTCCGGAAATACAAAAAAAAAATTATTTTTGATAAAATTTATTTTAGTTTTAGGTCTATCCGTAGATACGTGCAATTTTCACGATTGAAAAAATTCTAAAAAACAGTATTTTAAATTTAAATTTGGTATATTGATAAATTATATATATAAACGAAGAACTTTAATTATAAATAGAAAAATTTAAATGTCAATAAATACCAATCTATTTATAAATCGGCAAGAGGAATTTTTTCTCAAGAAGGTGTGAACCGATTTTGATAAATTTTTCTTTAATTTGGTAGTAAAAATGTTAACACACATTTTAAACTCACACGCACATAATTTTTGGACCTATATTAGTACTAAAAAATTATTTGAAAGGTATTTTAGGTGAAACTAAAGATAGATTATGTGTATATGAAAAAATGAGTGTTTAATCAAAGAAAAAATGATGTTGAATTATTTCTGAACTAATTGATAAAGCAAAGTTAGTATTTCGGTTTGGAAGGCAAAATCTTCAAACAAATTATATGCATTTTTTTGGTGTCATTTAGTTTTAAACTTTTGTATCTTGTGGTTCCAAACATTAATGTTCAACCACAATTGTATAACTACGTTAATCGACACATGGTGCGTGGTACATGTCGTGTCATGAATCATAGTGCTGTTTGTAAGAGTGAAAAGAGGAGAAAAAATGGGGGGGGGGCGAATATCCGTATCAAAAAATTTAACGGTGGAAAATGTCTTACTGCAACGAAAACATGCGAGGGGAAATATAATTGTTGCCTAGCTAAAAGATATTAGATATTGCCCAAACATTGGACAGAGTCTGGCACGATGGCCTACTATACAAATTAAAACTCTTCATGCCAGCTCCCTACTGTCTTATTATTAAATCTTATCTACAAAATCGTTCGTTTGTCATATCTCATTTACTCATTCAATTTATGCTGGAGTTCCGCAGGGTAGTGATTCATCCCCTGATCTATGTAATGTATTTACAGCAGATATCTCTCAATCTAATAACACCCTCCTTGCAACTTACGCTGATCATCGATGACACCGCTATTCTTATTCCTCCAGTTCAAATCCTAACTTAGCTTCAACAACACTTCAGCACTTCAGGAACATGCTAATAAAATCGACAAATGGGCCAAAAAATGGGAAATTAAAATAAATACAGATAAATCTGTGCAAGTTACTTTCACGCTAAAAAAAATCTGCCCTTGAGTGCTCTCAACTAATCACGAACAACGTCCCCATCCCTGTCCAAACCGAAATAAAGTACTTAGGCATAACACTATATTGATAAAAAACTTACCTGGGGCCCCCACCAAAAAAAGAAAAAGAAAAGCTGCGGACAATAGACTTCATCTCCTCCGGCCCCTCCTCAACTCCAAAATACCACTACAAAACAAACTTATAATATATAAGTCAATCGTAAGACCGGTCATCTGGTCTTATGGAATAGCAATCTGGCCCAGATTATCTGGGATCCGGCCAAGTCCTCGAACATTAGGCCAATTCAGGCTTTTCAATCAGTTGCGTTAAGCCTGTTAAGGTATTAGTAACCAAAGCCCCCTGGTACGTTTCAAACTTTTCCTTACAAAATGATTTAAAAATAACAACTACCACTGAACTAGCCAAAACAATGTACAAACGTTTCCACCAAAATTTAAGCACTCATAGCCATACTCTAATATCACACATGTCCACCTTCACCCTGCCAAAAATCCCACCACGCACACTAAAGCGTAAATGGTGTAGAGACCTATTAAATGAGTAAAAGAGATGTTACCATTGGGTTTCTTCCTCAACACGATATTCATATTCATGTTACTTTATTCTATGTAAATACATCAAATTTGCTTATTGTAATTATTGTATACAGAATACAGATTGTGAATTGTCTTTCTTAATAAAAAAAAAAAAAACATAGCTAAAACCTATTATAAAATATAATAATTAATACAATTGTCTAAAAATGCCGACTTAAATATATGATAAGTAAAAATACAATGGATACCTAGCTAATATAATAAATAATAATTAATAATTAATTCAATGTTACCCACCTAATTCGGTAGTACTATACTATTGAAGAAATGTACTATAGGTATATTTTATTTAGACAATCTATTATTTAAAACTATATTAATATTTATTTATTTTTTATTACTATTTCAGTTGATAATAGGCAAAAAATAATAATTTCATATTCAATAATAAATAATAGAATAATTAGAATATTATTAAATAGTATCCTTTAAAAAAAAAAAATGGGGCGGAAATGTCCGCATTAAAAGATTTTCCTTGGGAAAATATCAATTTACCATTAATACGATATAGCGGGTAAGTTAAATTAGTATTATTTGTATATTGTAATATACCAATATTTGTATATAATAATATATTTAAAATGTTTCGAGTATCCAGGAAGTCAACACAAAACTAAAATCTTTATTCTTCATTTAAATATCTAGTTTAGACCAAATCTGAACTTAAAATAATAATTAAAAAATGTGATTATATATTTTTTTAATTTGTTTGGTTACAGAACTAACTACTTACATGGAACCTCACTTTAAATGTTGTTAAATGTAAAAATAAATAATAAGTAATATCAATAATTAGAGCATAACCATTACCATTGAATGTTTATTGTATGCAGGGAAGAGGCTTTTTTTTACCAAAGTGTACAGTATCTATTAGTGTCTACAGTAATTTAAAAATAAAATCCAGTAGGTAGTAGCACGATGAATTTGATGCTTTAATTTATCATGGGTAGTAGGTTGTAACTTGTAGGTACCTACTACCTTTAATCAACATCAATCAAACTGGTTTTACAACTTTTTCTTTATTTTCCCGCCTTATTATGCTTTATTTATCATTACAGTTATAACAATATCCATTGCACAGCTGCTTCTGAACAATAGAACTGCCTAAAGATATGATAGAGCAACGATGATAGTCAAATTTCTGATATCAAATTTTATAATTTTTATTGTTAGAAAATGTATGTTTATCTGAACGATAAGTGATTAGCGATAGCTAATAGCATAATTTTGTTCTGTGCTAATTAATAATGAGTCACGACAAGTTAGGCTTAATTTTTCATGTAAATATGTAATAAATAATAACTACCGAATTTCATAAATAAAAAATAATAATTAATTCATAATATACATACATAGTTAACTTCAATTATTCTGACCACTTTCTAAAGTTAACTCATCATTCATCATTTATTATTTTAAATCGTTGGTTGGATGAATCAATAATATTACCATGTCCAGTATAGAATCAAAAATTAAAAACAGATCTGCGAATTACAAACGTGGTAAAAACCGAGATGTCAATTTTCGAGACATTATGAGACATGTACGTAAAAGTGTATATTCATAATTTGTTTTTATGTTTTGATTAAATATATTTATTTTTATTTTCAGAGGTACAAAAATATAATTAAGAACAAACGAGAGTCTCTTTTAGAAAAAGTTCGTAATGTTGCTTATGAAATGCGAGAAAATGAGGTCACATCGTTTATTGACAAGACATGCATAAAGTAAGATTATTTCTTTAATGTCTAAATAATGTATGTCTAACTATATTTTATTTTATATTTATATTTAACATTTTAAACTAGTCACAGTTGACACTGTTGGAAGTCAGTCTTGACAATTCTATAATTATATAAATATATGTAATTGTATAGTTTTAAAACCTATTTGAATAAATACATGTAAATACCTTATAAAAAATATTTGATAAATTAGAGAACCATGGCAAAGGTCTGACTATTTGACACCATGAATTATTCATTTTTATGTTACTCTTATTGTGATAGTGATTATCATCTTCCTAGTTCTACTAATCTCCAGTGTTGAGTAGTATTTAGTAACATATCAAAAGTAATGTGTTACTTTATGTATAATTTCATTAGAATTATTTCCAAGTAACGGAAATTAATAATAATATTATAAAGTATGTCTATAAATATCTCATGTACGTACAAGTATACATGTACAGTAGAACTTTGATTAACCGTCACTCTCTGTTATCCGTCATCAGTCACCGCCGAAAAAAAAAATAATTAGGCGATTAGATGATCGTGATAAACTCGTCGTGGTCTGCTAAAAAAGCTAGAGAATCAAAAAACCAAACTAAAATTACAGATTTTTTTTTATAATATGTGTGGTATGTATGTTTATAATTTATATGTGTTATAATAATTAATTTATATGTTATATGTAAGTATTTTTTTTTTTAAAGTACACACACGTAAAAAATATAATAAATGTGTGTATGTATATGTATGTACACGTTTTTTTTTGCAAAATTTCCGTTAACCGTCTATTCGATTAACCGTCATAGTCCCGGTCCCGACAGTGACGGTTAATCGAAGTTCTACTGTATATATTTAATTTTAACTCTCCATATTTCAGTTTTCAATGATCTTGACATGTCTACTTGCACCGTGAAGTATGAGTAAAGCTAATTAAATTTATTATTTAATTTGATTTCTCTAAATACTACAATAGGTTAGGTTACCAGGAATGTTTCCTATGAATGTCTGTAGTGTTGTTTGTTTTTAGTTTTTACACGTTTCTAATTTCTATAAACTAAACGTAAACACTAGTAACATTTAGCTAGAAGTCATATAAATACAGTATGTATAGTTTATTTTTCTTTATTAATGTTATTTATTTTTAATACTCAAATGAATTCAGAGCTCTACAAAAGCTATTCAATTTTATAATACTTATTTCTATAATAATTACAATTTATATTAGAATATAATATTATTTTTATGTTAGGTATATTATAATAATAATATCTAGTTATTTATATATGTGTACAAGTTTTTTATTTATTCATATTATGTTACTTCCAACCTATGTCAACCGGTACACGTTAAACTACGTTGGACCTATACATACTGTACTCTCTGCCCTCCCGTGCGTTACTATCAATAAATAAATTAATAAAAATAAAATATGTATACTGATAAATGATAAATAAAAATATTTATATTGCAGCTTTAGAAATTACTGTTGCCATTTGCTCCTTTAAAAAACGGATAATGTTTATAAGTTATTATTTGTAAATAATTATTATAATTTAATTTTCATATAATATTATACAATTGAGAGCTATTCATTGTTATTCCGTATTCATGTTTGATATTTTTTATGTATTAATTTTCAAATTATTATACCTTTTTACTATACTGTATTCCTAGTTGGATTTTTGTACTGAGTACCTATTTAAAAAGTAAAGTAATTTAATGACAATTTTATTTGAGTAACGAATAAAGTAACTTTATTACTTTTTAAAAGTAATTTACCCTACCCTGCTAATCTCTATATTTATAAGTGAATGTATGTTTATTTGGGGCTTATAGACTTGGAGCCAGGGCCATATTTATAAATAATGCACTCTGGCATTTTCCACCCTTCACCCCCTCCCCTAAATGCACCACTGCTTGGAACTACTGAACTGATTGGCACCAAACTTTGCACACATTTGAGACTCGGAGGAGTGTTCTTTGTTTAATTTTTAAATTCATTTAATTTGGTATAGGGTGGCTCATACTAGAATTTGATTTTGTTTCAAAATAATCGAATAATTTTTTTTTATTTATAAAGCAATTGGTTATAGAAATAATATTTATAAAACAAATTGCACAAACTAGTCGACATAAATTGTCTTACGTGCCTAAGAATTCTTCTGTAACTATGATAGTATTATAAAATATACTATATACTACAGTGCCATATCCAAGGAGACACTGGTGGCATGTGCCTCCCAAATGTTTTTAAATTTTTCTCAATTTTGTAAATAAAAATAAACTACGGCCAAGTTTCTTGGAAATTAATAACAAATATACGACACTGATATAATATATATTATAAGCAAAATCTACTATAATATTATATAATATTAAAAATGCTTAAATGTGTTATAAAATAATTTTTTTTATATTTATCTATATAACAAGAATTGATGTGGATGAAGATGATGGATTTCATTCTCTGGACGAAGAAGATAAAATATTTGATGAAATTAAACAGGAAATTTTAGATGAAGAAAGTATGTATTGAATATTTTAAAATTGTATCTCCATGGTAGTATATTTTACTTACAAATTTATGTATTTTTATTTTAGTGAAATGGATATGTGAACAAGATATCGATTATAATGTATATTTACAGCATTTACACAATAGTTCGATTGAATGTCCTGTCTGCCGCACAGGAAATCTCATAAAATCAACTCTCAGTACAATTTCTTGTGATGTATGCCATACATCCATTCAGACATTCCTTGAAATTGATGCGTTAAAAAATAATATGGAAAATACAGTTGCTGAACATTCATGTGTTTGTCAGTCACCGATCGAATGTATTGTTTTTCCGACACCTTATGATAATTCTATGTTTATGTTATGTAACATCTGTCAGTTCCTTTTTCAGATATCATAAATTAAGTTACTAATATTAATAATCATAATATATAATAATATGTTTAAGCTGATGAATTATGTAAAACCTGTTTTCAAAATTATTTTAATATAATGTTTGTATTTCTTTGTCTGTAGATTCCAATTTTTAACAAACAAATATTTTGGGTGATTTATATCAATATATTGACATAATTATAATAATATATAAAATATATCATATAATAATATTGTATTTTTTTTATTATTTAAATAATTTATTGTTCCATTAAGAGCTGTGAGTCACTGAAAAATTGAATTCAATTGACCATCTAATTGAATGGGTTATTATTCTATTGTGAATATACTATGTAGTCTACAGTTTCCTTTTTAAAACTACATGATGTAGTTCTAAGCTGGTTGGAAATAACTTTACTAATACTCATATAATGTATATCTTACTTTTAACATCTGTGTGATGATGTTAATATTTGAGTGAAAAATGCACATTTTTTTTATAACCGTTTTTATTATTTTAATTGTATTTGATGTAAAAGCAGTGGAGAATTTCAAGGGTATACTATTATTCTTTTTAATTACCTATTTATAATAATATATAGTTTATGCAATTTAATTAATGTTCATATTTTGAAAATAGAAAGATGTGAAATCCCAATTATGCGTGGTCCATGTCAAAATTGGATACATAAATGGTACTATGATTCTATTTTACACCAATGTAGGACTTACATAAGTGGTATTTGTAAAAGTGAAAATATATTTGATTCTGAAGCAGAATGTCTGTATTACTGTGTCGGTGGTAAAAGTAAATTTAATACATATTTTTAGCTTATCCAAATATTTAACCTTTTAATTTTTCCTAGACCATAACAATACATACTTTGTCTCAGAACCTGTTGAACAAAAATATGAATATGGTTCATCTACATTGGCACCAATAGCTCCAAGCGATAGAGGTGCAGAACTTACATTTTCTGAGTCTGGTCATTATACTGTATTTATGATGGCTGAAAACAATGCTTTCATACAGCTTGATGGAAATCGTATTCCTACCTTTCAACTGAGGTACAATTTGGCAACACCATAATATTTTTATTCTTAAAATGTCCAACTATTTGATTCAAATAGGCTTTGTCGAGAAATATCATTCCAATTTCGTACACGTTTGCCGCATGGGTTACTCGTTTATCATAGTGTAAAGGATAGACCAACGGGTCTTCCTCCCTATGCTTTATATGTCATTGTTGAAAAAGGACAACTTAAAGTAGTACATGTCTATGGTAAACATTCAACGTCTGTAATAGTTGGAGAAGGTGAGTAAGAGATTTAAAATGTACACATTTTATATAAAAATAGTTATTGTAGCTATAATCGATAAAACAAATCTTCAAAAGATATTTTGAGTCTGAAAACATTTTATAAAAGATTGAAATTCTAAAAGCAATCAAACGTAAGTTATGAGTAGCTCTATAGACTATAAGTTATAAGTTTATAAAAACTTTATACATGAGACATATTTACAGAAAAAGCCTTTCAAAATGTTGGTTATATTCAAACAATATTTGAGAAATTAGCAGATTTTTGGTAAATTCATGAGGTCCAGATAATGTTTAATTCAACAATGACCTATTTTGTTTTAGACCAATCTTTTTTGTCATATAAAATAAAGAATAAATGCCAGAATACACTATAGTTCAATTTATTTTTCATCCAAATCACTCAGTTTAAAAACTGTATTATTTGGGCAAATTTTGATACCCATGGTTTTAATTATGGGATTTCATTGGTACTTTTATTTTAAAGTATTATTCTTTGTATAATTTATTTCTTTAAAAATAATATTTTCAACTTAAAAGCTATATGATTAAATATACCAAGAATAATTAAATCTAATTAGTACCTACATATTTAGTACAATAAATTCATTGCTTATAATTTATAAATTTATAAACAATGGATTTTCTTATTAACATGTCATTTGTATTAACAAACTAAATTTACAATAAATGTTTCGTTCTTATTCATTAGTTTTCTTAAGACTACACTTATAAATTAATAGATAAAAATTAAAAGAAAACATAAAATAACCTTAGAGACTGAAATACATACAATAAAATGTGCTAATAAAATATAATTTTATAGTTAAATGTCTACTCACTTCAGGCTTATAGTATATATTATATTTTATTAGGAAGACATAGCGAAATATTCAAAAATTAATAACTTTATTTGGTGAGGTGGAAAGTCTTATATTTTTTCAATTGTACAGTATTAATTACTAAATAATGGTATTTAAAAATTATTTTTTGTGTAGGTAAGGTATAATTGTAATTTTATAAGATTTTGTTTTACATTTTAGGATTAAATCATGATATTTGGCACACTGTAACTGTACGTATAGATGTACACGGAGCTAGACTTATAGCAAAAGTAGATAATATAAGTGCAGAAAAAATAATACAAGGATTACATAAGTCTAGTAATTATGGCATATCTACTGACTTAACATCTGTTGTTTTAATTGGTGGTATGAACATTATGTTAATTATTATAATTATATTCAAATTCAAATTAATTTAATTGTCTTTATTCTATTTATGTAATTCAGAAACAAATTACGTTTAATTAATTTTAATAAATATTTATCTAAAACAAAAAGAAAATTGTTATAAATTAGATATGTACATATTGTATAACAGTAACTTTGCTTATATAATATTGCGTTATAGGTACTGTCAAACACTCAAACAGGGTTACTTGTGACAGTTTTAAAATTTAATTGGAAATTATGAAAAAAAAACAAATATTATACTTAATTGGATAGTTCTACCAAGCTACAACAATTATTATTTAAATCCAATTCTTTATTATTAAGGGCTATCACAGGGCAAACATTTAGATATAATTATGTATTACAAGTTAAGTTATAAAATGTTCAAACTTAAAATGAAGAATCTCTAGACTACATTTATTTTGTGGAGTACTGTTTAATTCATTCATATAACTTGGACTCTCCAGGTTTAACAAATTAGAAAACACCTATAAAATAACTTTATTATCTGAAAATTGACTTATTGACTAAAATGCTGCTACTGTATAGTTACCAAATTTTTGTAATTATAGTTAAATATTTTCTATATACCATACCCAAATGTATATATTTTATGGAGAAAATTTTAATTTTGAATATAGAGTATGTATAAATTGTAATAACTTGCAGTTAATGCGCAAACGCCAACATATAGCCTTTAGTTGATGAGTTCGATGGTATCTATTATTATTTTTAATTCCTAATATTATTTTTTGAATTTTTGTATTATTAATTTAGGTTTGAGCCCTGAGGAAAAACTACACGGTGTTAAGTACATTATTGAATCATTTGTTGGCTGCATAAAAGAAATGGTTTTGAGTGCTGGAAAAGCTGCTTCCGATTTATTACCTATCAAACCGTTAATTGCTACTAAACATGACAATGTACAAGAGGGTTGCATAGATAAGTATGGTTAATTTTGTAACCATTTAGAGTAAATTATTGATGTTTAAAATACAAGATATATACACACTAATCACTGTTAACACCAATTCCAGATGTAAAACTGAAGAAAATATTTGTTTTAAAGGTAGTCTATGTATTAACCATTATAATCAATTGTCGTGTGATTGTTTTGGAACCCTTTATGAAGGCGAATATTGTGATATTTATGGTATTATATTTATAATTTTTTTTTTAAGAAATTTACTGCATGTACATATTTAATGTATAAACTTATACACTATTTTCAGTTTCTACTGTATTAACTTTAAGAGGATCTTCCTATGTATCATATCGTGTTTATGATTGGAAAGATAGAGTTCATTCAAGTATGAATCGTATTAGTTTTATGTTTAAGACCAGATTTGATGATTCTGCTTTATTTTATGCGAGCGGAGAGTCCCATAAACATCACCACATTGCGATATCAATTTATAATGGATCAGTTATTGTTGAAATTGAACTTGGAGATGGAGAGCCTATAATATTTGCAACCGTAGGTAATAACACTAACTCAAATCAATGGCATAACTTAACAATATTACATAAAGAAAATATGGTCGATGTTATGTTTAATGGAGAAACTAAAAATTATATTTTGGCTGGAACTCGAAATTATTTATACATAGATCCTGAAATATATTTTGGTGGCGGTCCAACACTTTCTAATAAACCTGGTACAATATAAATTATGAATAGTATTTCAATTAAAATGATTAAATTAACAAATTAAATTAAATTTCAGGTTTGAAATCGCATAATAACTTTGTAGGTTCTCTAAAATATGTTTTCTTTAATGACATATCAATATTATATGAATTAAAAAGAGGGAATCCAAAAGTGCATTACATTGGATTTTTATCACCAGAATTCACAGAAACTGAAGTTGACATGATTCCTATAACATTACCATTTCCATCTTCACATATTGTGTGGCCAGTAGCATCTGTTAACCATATAAGTTTGATGTTTGATTTTAAAAGTCATAAGCACATGGCTATTTTAGTATCATCACCTGTGACAACATCCACTCAGAATTCTTCAGGATTTTGGGAAGTAAGTGGAAATTTGTAACTGGGCGATTTATAAACTGATAGTTTATTTATGTTACATAATTAATTCATTTAAAACTTTTTTATAAGTTGCGTATGGTAAACAATGAAATACGTTTTGAACTTACACCATCATCTAGTAAAAATGTTACACAACTAACAACTGTTAAATATGATTTAAACATTGAAGGATCTTGGCATAAAGTTTGTTTAAATTACACTAAAGGATTGCTTACATTAAATGTAGATGACAAAAATAAGACAACTTTTTTAAATGGCATTCAACATTTTTTGGCCGAACAGACTATAACTATTGGTAGTGGAATTGGAGGCAAAGGAAGTTTTGGTATAAAATCATAATTCAATTTAATTAAAACTATATTAATTTAAAATATATTATTATTATAGGCCTTGTTGGTTGTATACGAGAAATTTGGTTAGATGGTATATTTTTAGAGTCTAGACATATGGTTAGAACTAATAGAACAACTGGCCAAGTGTCAATTGATAATTGTCAATTAGTAGACCCATGTAAGAGGCCAAATGCTTGTGAACATGATGGTAAATGTTCAGTCGTTGATGATAATGTAATTTGTGACTGTAAAGGAACTGGATATATTGGAAAAAATTGCCATTTTGGTAAAATAAATATAATAACACATAATTCAAACAAATATCAATATAATTGAATTGATTTAGCACAGTTTCGTAAGACATGCGAAGAACTCGCTCTTCTAGGTTATACTAAGCCTGATGTTTATCTCATTGATATTGATGGAAACGGCAAATTTCCCCCAGCTCATGTTAAATGTGAATTTGGGGCTCAAGGAGATTCAAAAACTATTGTTGAACACAATTTACCTAGTCAAATCGTAATATAACCTAAAGATTGTATTTAATAAATAAATATACATTCATAAATGTTTACAAGTTTAGGATGTTAGAAGTGCAGCAGAATCAGATTTTAGCTTTACTATAACATATAGAGATTTTCCTCCGGAAATGTTGAAGGAGCTTATATCACATTCGTTGCATTGTAGTCAGTACATAAAATATGATTGTTATAAAGCTCCATTAGATCTTCATTCTGCTACATGGTTTACTTCTGCTGCTCAAGAAGAGCTCATTAATTTTATTGGTTATGCCAAACGAGGATCTTGCCCATGTTCAAGTATTTTTTACATTCATTTTCAATTTAATATTTTTTTTTCATAATATTTGATTTTAGTGAATAAAACATGTTCAAATCGTACACATTCGTGTAATTGTGATTTTCCTGATGCGAAATGGCATTCAGATGAAGGACATTATTTAACTTCTAAATATGGAGGATTAGGAATTACAAAAATGGTGTTTTTGCAACAAGAACATTTACAGCTTGATGCTTTAGGGCGTATAACATTAGGGCCACTTGAATGTGTTGAAACAAGTTAAGTTTAATAAAAAAAAAATCTGAAAAATCTTATTAAAAAATTTTTTTTACATTTTTAGACACTCAGAAATATGTCGTAACATTTACAACAAGTCAATCTTATATAGAAGTACCAGGTTGGAGAAAAGGAGACATAGCATTCAGTTTTAGGACTACTGGTGAAAAAGCAATTTTACTTTACCAACCACCGATTCGAAGACAACACCCTTCTTTTATGGTTGCTCTCACAAGTGGTATATTTCTTATGAACTAAATTAATTATGATTCTAAAGTTAAACGTTGTTATTATTTTATTAATGTATTTATTCATGACACTGTAACATTTAGATTTTAAATTAACTTTTAATTTTACGTTAAATTCTGGAAAATCAAGAGACATGGAAGTAAAATCTAGACGGCGATTAAATAATGGCGAATGGCAGAAAATTTGGATTGATTACAACTCTCATCATGTACGCTTTATGATTAATACAGATTATGAAATGATCGATTTATTGCCTAATGAAAAATTTGGTCCTTTTGAAGGAAGTATGTATATTGGAGGTGCTACAGAGTAAGTTTATTACCTATTTATTATTCTTCTGTTCGCTATGACAACAATACATTTGGTTTAGAGACCTTCTTCAAGTTACAACTGTGAGCCAAGGTTTAATAGGATGTTTTCGAGGATTAGTAGTAAATGGGGAAATTTTAGATATATATTCGTACATGAGTGTTCATTTATCCGAAATTATAAAAGAATGTAAACCATCGTGTGCTCCAAATCCATGTAAAAATGGAGCAAAATGCAAAGAACTTTGGAGTACATTTCAATGTGTTTGTGAAAATCCTTGGGCATATAGTGGGATTTATTGTGAAAATAGTTAAGTATCTACCTACTAATTAATTAAAATCAATGATGAATTAATATCCAAATCTTCAGTTATATATGATTATTATATTAATGGCTATTATTTACTATTTATTTAGATATCAATACACAAGGTTTAACATTTATTACGAGAGAATCATATTTTAAACGGAATTATTTTATCAACAATATAACAGAATTAAGTCAAGAGTCTTACTATAAACTTTTGACTAAAGATATTTTAATGAATTTAAGAACATATGACGAAAACTCATTAATATTACATGCAAATGATCATTTAAATAATTTTGTGCAACTTTTTATTTTGAATGGAAATTCTGTGGTATTTGTGTTTAATCATTCTCATAAGATTTACAATATAACTGTAAAATATCCAGGTAGATTTTGAGTTATATATATTATGGTTTATGATTACATGTATCTAATAATTAAACTAAATAATTTAAGGTTTAAATCGAGGAAAATCTATTCAGCTAGCTTTGGTAAGAACAGAAAATGTTACTATGTTGTATGTGAATGAAATAAACAGTTCTGTTCCAGTCGGATATAGTCTATTGATAAATTATACTAGCAAACCTTGGATAAATCCAGAACTAGGTGGGTCCTCATATAAATATATTTATATGGTTTATACACAGTGCTTTAAAAAGTGATATACAAATGTTATATTATATGTACAATAGGTACATAGTTGTTTACTATATATGTATTACATTTTTATTTGTCTATGTTTATTGATCGTTTCTAGAGATTTTATCACCACAAAGACCCCCTGCTCCTCCTACTGAATACTTTCAAGTAAATATTGGTGGATTTGATCCAGAAAATTTAATTAGTAGTAAAAAAGAACCTGTGCGACTGTCTGGATATGTTGGTTGTGTCCGAGGATTAAAAATAGACGATTTTGTAGTCAGTTTTAGTAGTCTTGGCTTAGCAAATTCTTCATTTAATACTTCTAAAGAAAAGGGTATATGTGTAAATCATAAATATTGATAATTATTTAATTATTTCAATCTTGTAGAACTTAGAGGTATAATATCTGGCTGTAATATGAAATGTGACGAGCAACAACCATGTAAAAACAAAGGTATTTGTATTGAAAATTTTGAAAAAGGAGGTAGTTCGTGTGATTGTGAGCATACATCTTATTATGGAGATTTTTGCGGTTTAGGTAATAATATTTTTTAATTTGTCAACCTTCTTACTATTAAAAATTATTGTGTTTAGATAAAGGAGCAGATTTTAGTGGCGTCTCAGTTTTACGCCGAAAATTTCTTCTTGAAGGGCCAGTCACGCAAGTAAAGTTAAATCTAGCTTTCTCAAGTAGTGACAAGAGACAACGTAGCACAGTTTTATTGCTCATCCAAACAGAGAATAAGTAAAATGTTGTTTGAAATTAAATAAATAATCTATAGTCTACAGGGAATGTATTGGTTTTAAACTTGTTTTTTTTATTCTGATATACTATTCCTTGAGCTACGTCATTAAAAATGCCTGATTGTATATTATGGATTATTACCAAAAATTTATTTTTTATTTTTTTTAAATTATATATTTTTTTTTAATTGTGATTGTTACGTGTATAAAATGTTATGGAATTGTTATGTAGGAGAAGTTACTATCTTATTGTAGCATTAAATGAAAAAGGTGAAATGGTATTTGAAGAAGATCGTGAGGGAACAGGAGGAGCATTTGGTGCACATATTAAAGACAGAAACTTTTTAAACGGAGCGAGACACTCAGTCTACTATAAACGTACTGAATCAAGTTCAATACTTATGGTAAATTATGTTTAAAAATGTATATGTATATGCATATGTGATTAAGATTTATTTATACGATATAATAACTATTTTCTTGTACAAACATAGGTCGATAGAGATCCTATAGAACTAAAAAAAATCCCAGTTCTAAGTTTAACTGATACATTAACTGATATCACTGCTGGAGATAATGAAGTACAAATCGGTGGACTTAATACAACTGACCCACGATTTGCTTCTTATACAAGTTATAGTGGATGCATTTCAAGTAATATTTATGTACTTAAATTAATATTGACAAATTTAGGATAATTATTGCTTGGGATTTAGCCATCAAATTGTCGTAGATCTTAATTTATTACAAATATAAATTTATATACTATATTGTTTTTTTAATTTAAAACATTGGAGTATAACCTTGAATATACCTATACAGATTCATATATATTTATTGTTTAAGTAGTATTCAGTTGGATTAATTTGTATAAAGATTCTATAAATGCAATAATTTGATTCTGACTGTTATTGTCTACTACCACTTAGTTATCAACTTTTCAATTGTAATTTAAATACTAATTATAACATATACTTTATTTTGTTTTTATTTATAAATACATTTAATGTAGTTTAATAGCAAATAAATAATATGTAGGTTGGTACATATTTATATAATGTATATTTTTATTTTAGATGTATTTTTGGAAGTCAATTATAATGCAATGAGACCTTTAGATGAATATATGCTATTTACAAAAACTGGTAGTGAGAAAGTAAATGTAACAAATTCTCAGGGAGTTCGCAGTGCTCAGTGTGCTTCTTTTGATGATATACATAAACCTAGACCTGGACCTTCACTTAACATAAGCTATGTATGAATTATTTTATCGTTATACCTTTTACCTACTATTATTTATTATAAATTCTTTCTTTTTTTTTAGGGAGTAGATCAAACTTGGGTCTTAGATCCTCCAGCTCGTATGCCTTATGATTCTAAGTATGCAAAAGTGTTCACGCAACAAGATAATACATTTAATGGTAAGTTATAATATGAGGTCAACCTTTTGAAAAAATATATATACCTATATAATATATGTTATATTATGTTTAGTATTTATATTTATATTAAGTGCCTAATAATTTATGGCACAAAATATTAAAAATATTTAGATTCACATTCAACTAATTATAATTAGTTTCAAGTGTTTATTTATAAAACTTAATAATATGAGTATTTCTTTTTTTGTTTTTAAAGTTGTTGCAATGGTCATGGCGAGTATTTTATCGTTAGTAATAATATCTGTGTCATACCATGCATATCACACCAATGTTAAATGGAAAAAACGTCGGGATGAAGAAATTAATGCTGAAATAGCTCGAAATAAACGACAGTCAATTCAAATGCAAGAGGGTTACAAACTTGTAAAAGTATAATACAGAAAAATATTTAAGTTTACCAATGTACTTATAGATAGTTACAATTTATTTTTACATCATATTCAGGAAGATAAACTTCAACTCAATGGAATAAATATGGAAATGAAATCATTGTCTAAACAACCACTGCCTATTGTTCGATTCTATACTCCTGTGGATGAAGATAATGAAGGTTTAAAAGGAAAAGAATTACGTATTGAACCAAGATTGAAACACTCGGCTATAAGAGGTATATCATTTTTTAATAAAATATTATAAAAACTACCTATATAAATTAATTTTATAGGATATCTAACCAAAGTAGACAAAACTTGGGAGCCTATTGAAGAAACATCTGAAATATTAGAAGAGATTACTGAAGATAAACAATAGCGTCAATAAATCTTACTAATTATCATAAAGTAAAATTGCATTATCATCAAATTTGTATTGTATATTTTATGCAGATAGGTATTTTATTTAAAAATATTAATTTCATGTTTGTATACCTTTAATTGTAGTACCTATTTTTGTATTATTTGTAAGTATCTGTGTACTAAAGTTAATGTCTTGTTGTTTGAGTAAAATATATAGACTTAAACAGTGGCGGACTGAGAGAAGAAAACAGCCCGGGAAAATCATAACTTTAGAGGCCCTCAGTACACTAACGGCCCTTTATATAAAATAGATATTTTTTTTTATAAAAACAATTTAGCTTTTAAATTTTTAAATATTTTAATTAATCAATATAAAACGTAATAAAATAACTGTTGTAAATTTGTTATATACTCAAGTAATTGTTATGTATATAATTTAAACTACAATCAATTTGATTTTAATAAGAAAGTTTATTATTTAATAAACCACTTTAAGTTTTTAACATATTAATGATATAACCATTATCAATACTAAATAAAACATTTTTTTCGACTGCCATCATCATTATAAATGCGTCAAATTTTTCTTCACCCATTGAATTTCTCAGACAAGTTTTAATTATTTTTGAAAATGATCTTTCGCATGCTATCTATTATTATGTTTACTAATATTACTTATTTATTAAATATAATTGAATTTATAATTTCACAAAAATAATATTAATAAATATATATTTTATACGAGCAGCGGCCCACCGGGAAATTTCCCGGTATCCCGGTCGTCCAGTCCGCCACTGGACTTAAAGTTAAGAGGTAGATGCCAACCTATACCTTATTATTTAATTAGGTATTGATATTTATTTAATATACGTACAATATAAATGATGATATATTATATATTTTAGTCTCCATACGAGTTTTTCTCTGCGAAGCCCAATATTTCTCTGTAAGTAAATTAAATTAAATAAATAAAAATAATATATAAATTTTATGTAATATTATTTATTTGCTATTCAGTAAACTAAGTGTACAACAAATAGGTATAACTATTAAACTGTAGAAGTATAAGTTTGCACATCTTGCAATTTTTAATTTTTAATTACTAAACACAAACAATTTATAATCAAAGGCACTCGTTAGGGGATGCAAGGGGGTGAGACATGTCACCCCCCTTAATAAATGTGAGATAATAGTAATTATTTTAACTATAAATAATAAACTATTTTAACTGATGATATTACAATTTATAATACATGACAATATATTACATAGGTACATCGTTTATCTATGTTGTAGGTATATATCTATTTTCTGTAATTTAATAAAAGCAATTTGGTTAGTTCTTAGTTACTTTTTTATGATATTGTCAACCCCCCCCCCCTCTCACTAGGTTCTGATGGATGGACGCCCTAACCTAACCACTCTGGCTGGCTCTACTGTACAATAGGTGAAGAGTTACGAGTGTACCTCGTTATTGAGTAATTACTGATGTAATGTACATGATCAATTAACTATAGTAAGTTAATCATGCTACAATGTATGTGTTCATTTTAATTAAATATAAATCTTATATACAAGAAACGATTCTGAGCGAAGCCTGTCTATATCATGAATCATGATTAATTATTTAATCATGCGGTCTATATAAATTATTTAAGTATTTTATGATGTATAGTAGAAACCGTTGTCCGTTTGCAATGACAGCATAACACTGTTATTATGACAATATAACCTTAAGATTGAAAGCCTTATATTGTTTGCACTAATTTGTATCGATTATTCGATTACTATGGCATCTGTGTAATTCCATACGGATTTTATGACAGTTATTGTTGGTTATATTATTGGAATCAAGGTGGATTGATTGGAATAATATTTAATCTATAATGACCATAGACCTTATATAAGGTCTATGAACGTAACACAAAACAAGTAACAACCAATAATATAATATGATATACTCATTGTATTCATTCGAATCTAACTTACTTAGATATTTATGTAATTGACAATTGTATAGGTATAAGTGTTATTGTTATTAAAAATATAGTTATAGACGAAATCCAAAGGTTTGCTCTCAAATACGAGACTAGGCAGATCACCAATCAATTATTAGATAACTTCAAGGACGTCAAAGATCAGTCATACGACTTATTTTAGATTAAGGCAGGGCCCACGTAATTGGAAGGGACTACATCAACGTATATTATAAAATTTATATTTATTATGTAAAATATATATAATTGTTAAACATATTTGTAAAGACCTTTGAGTCGTTTAAATAATAAAGCCATAGGGACAGGGCATTTAAAAAAATAATGAATATATATATTGCAGTGACATCTCCCGAACAGCCACTACTATTATTATTATTATTACTACTATTATTATTATTATTACTACTATTATTATTATTACTATTATTATTATTTTATCGGACGCCTAGCCGTTAAGCAGTAGTACTGTTGTAGTAGTCTAACGACATCCCGGCGATATTGTAGGCCGTGGCGATCGTCGCTTGTGATATTCTTTTGTTGTATTCCGAATTTAAATTATTAATTGTGTATTATGCCAGGTGATCCCGATAGTGGCGGGATACTGGTGAAGTGCTACGTATTTTTTTGTATTCATTAATATAAGTGTGATATCGTTTTTTTGGTAATATGCAATAAATGTCAACTATATTGGTATATTTGTTCATCTCGATTTAAGTACCCTCAGACCTACAATATATTGCCTCTAAAATATTTTAAAACTTTGTAGCCTGAAGCAAATGTCCCGTATGGCCTCCGTTAAAAACGCCTCTAATGAGTTCGTGCGAAAAGAATAAAGGGTAATGGCGAAAAAAGTGAAATTATATTAATATTGTTGCACTTATTTCATAATTTCTTTTCTATCTCATTTTAAAATATATAACAAATCTACATTTGAAGGTAAGTAAAGTGGCGGCGAGGGGTAACTAGGTACGTGAATTTTCAGTGGTTGAGAAACGCTGCTAAAGGGACCTATAATCTACCTACAGTAGATAAGTTTTGCTGTCCATAAATAATTCGAATAATACTGCTATATTATGTATGTACATTATACATATTATAAAATTAAGTAAGGGTAGGTACATATTTTTTATGATTATTCCCTAATTTTTTTCTGAAAACTACTAAAAATTTCTTTAAAATTAATAATGCCATTCTGTAACCCTTATAGACCATAATATACATTATACAATATAAACATAATATACTCTAAATAATCTAAGACCGTGCATACACCATACAACGTATAATATTATGGAGTATGGTCCAAGGTGGAGTCCAACCCCCCACCCCTTGAATTGGTTCTTAGGTTTCGAAAATCTAAGGGAAATTTTGCATCGTTAGTTTGAAATATGTTCTATCATCTGCGCCAACATCACTGAGTCAGAATTTTTTTTTTGTACTTGATATAAACAATCCATACCTTGTAGGCCCCCCAATAGGTTTATTTGGTTAGTTGTGTGGGAAACATTCAAACATACAAATTAATTTTATTAAACATGTACGGAATAATAATAGGTATAATTAAGTATTTACAGGCGATACGTGATAATATGAGAAATCATCCATTAATGACACTCACCGAACTGAACTGAGTCATAATATTTATAATATTATGTACATTCAACATTGATAAGGTGTGTTTAACAGATGTTATCACTTATCAATTTGTACTAAAAAGTAATTTACTCTAAATAGTAAATAATATATTAATATTGTGCATTCGTGCACAGCATTTCTTGTAATAAATGAAAAATTGTATCACCAAGCCTTCGATATTTATTCAACGCATTGTTATTCTGTGTTTTTGCTAGCACCAGTGAATCATTAATAGTTATAATGAAACCAGGATTATATCACGAACAAAAGTGTTCACAGCTATTAAGCAAGGACGAAAATGAATCTGTGTTACAACTATTGGGTCTAAAATGTCAAGTAAATTATTTTTTATTCTTTATAAATAATAGAATTTTTTTTATAATTATACAATACTAACAATTTTGCTATTAATTTTCTTTAGAGTTTAGCTATGGCTGTAGTTCAGTTTTTTAGCACTGATGGTCCTGAAGGTACTGAATGGAGGCAAAAGAATTTTGGAATTCTTTGTTTTGTCAGAGATCCGAATAGAAAATCATATTATTTTCGACTTTATTGCCCAATAAGACACCAGTTACTGTGGGAACATGAAATGTATAATGGATTGCAATACCAAAGTCCTACTAAATTTTTCCATTGTTTTGAAGCCGAGGTAAATCCAAATAACTAGAAGACACTGTTAGTTTATACTAGTCCAATTGATTTCATCCATTAGAAACTATGCCCACTAAACAGAGTTTTACTGAAATTATGAATTTTCTGGTAGAGATATTCCTTGAAACTACTTACAGTTAGGAACAGTTAAGGACAACATATGGAAAATACAATATCAATGTCATTAACTCATTCCAAAAAATGTTTCTATTTTATTCAACCAAGTAAAATATTAATATTGTCATTATCAAAGTTTAAAAGATATTTGGATATTATTAAATATTTTGAATACTTAAGACTGGATAAATTTGACATAACTAATAACTTAATAATTGAAAAAAGTGAAAAAAATTCATTAACATTTTCAATTAAAGATGAATGCCACACCCGTGTATTATCTTAGTCTTACAAACCTACAAAGTTAGCTTTCTGCAGAACCATATTTGTGTTGTTAGAGTTAATTGACCTATTATCAAACTTTTTCTAGCTAAATGTTTACAATATTTCAATTAAATACATTTTTTTATGTTATTTTTTTTATTAGCTACTAGTATACAACCATGAATTAGCACAACATTTACTAAATTATACATTACATTTTAATATTATATAATAAAGCCAGCATCCAATATAAAAGAAATTACAATTTTAATGGCAGTTGTGGATTTTGTGTTGAGTATGGAATAGATAGTAAAAGAGATATTAAAAGTTTTAAGGATTAAACAAATTATAAGCATTTTTCATCTGTAATATTTTACATACCCATTACTTGCTTGAAAATTTAAATATTGTAAAAATCCAACAAATAAACACAAATTATGTTCTTACCTTTAAGTTTGATATTAGATCAATTAATTTTAATATTAAAACCACAACATAAAATTGGTTTGCACATTTGCTATATTGTACAAACAGATGGAGACAACACATGTAAGGATGACATACATACTTTTATTGTATATTAAAAATTAAATATTTTATGGAATATATTATATTAATCATATTACACAAATTTAATATAGGAATGTATAGTTGGGTTCAATTTTGCAAGTGAAGATGAAGCTGCAATGTTTGAAGAGACAGTAATTAATTTACAAAGAAGAAGACGGGAAAAACGATTGGGTAACTTAATTTTTATTTTTATTGAAAAAGTTTTTAAATTAATTATTATATCATTATATCAACATGTGTTTTTATATCTGAGTTAATATTGGTATAACTTATTGTACAATAAAGTAAAGATTATTAGGTATTTTATTAATTTATTAGTCAGTAACTTAATATTTAATAATCATTTTAGCTAAAGTGATGGTTTTTTAGTTTAAACCAATCTTAATGTACTCATACTATACCTATACTTATAGCTGGTAATTTAAGAGGACACCACACCCACATTTATTGTCTCAGTCTTTCTAGTGCGCAAAGTAACAATTTTATGTTCAGCATTTCACATTTAATTAAAATAGTTTAATAGTTATTAGAATGAATTGACTATTAATAATTAAACTTAGAGTTAAAGGTGTGTTTTTCGATACTTCAATTTAAAAGTGAACCATAAGTGAGTAAAATATTACAATTAAAAAATGTTTTAAAAAAAAAAATTAACACATTCTTCAAAAAAACACAGACAATGTTATAACTCTAAATTTTGATGAGGATAAATTCATTTTAAATTATAATATTAAAACTAATGAAACTAAATGTGAATTGCTGAACTTATTCAATGTGTTATACACTTGTAAAACGGAGATTACAACTGAGAATGAAGGCGTCCTCAAGTAAAACATTAATAAAAATTTAAATTCATCATAAATATCAATGACATACACAGGGGTAGGGTCTTATTGTGCTAACCACACTGAAATCTCTTCCTCTTTTTATATACCATTGTAATCATTACACAAAGTAGATTAATTGTTAATTATTTTTAATATATATAACTATATTTTAAAATTGCAATAAAATCGAGAATTTCAGTTATTTTTTTGACTAATAAGAGAACATTCCTAAACGTCTGCCATAACTGTTTTATTAATTAGTAATTACCATGTTTATTATGTCCTAAATAAAAGATGATTCTAGATGAATAGATTAAATATTTATATGGTAAACTAAATTTGAGTCTAACTCAATAATTGATTTTAACAAAATTATTAAATATTTTTAAGAAAAAAATAATGTAAATACAAGACTTTACTAGTATAAAATTGATTTGTTTGAGTTTTGAAAAACTTAAATCTGTTAAATTATATGAACTACCTATATTAATAATTATTTTACTATTTGGATTTATTGTATGTTGATTATCTTATAATTATTACTTTTAAAATGTAATTTTTTATATATCAAGTACATTAATTAGAGTTTATAAAAATTTGGAATAATTTTTTAATTTGATGTTGCTATTTATTAATTTAGCTAGGAGGGTTTGGGGATGAAGCTCCCCACGGGTCTATGAATCTTACGTAAAATCCTTAAGCTAACTAAAATCTTGCGCATGCTATTCATATATATGAATTTTTGGCATTATTATATTTTAAATAATAATAATTTACTGATATTCTTTAGAACAAAGGTCAAAGTCGCACAGTAATCAAAATAATGTCTTGCAGCCTGTAAGTAATTCTAATAACACTTATGGACCACCAATTCAAATGAATGGTAATGAAATGGTTTATTTATTGTTAACGATTTATTTATCATAATTTTGAATTATTCATTCAGGTAAAAGCCATAAAAATAAAGGCAAAAATTCAAAAAATAAGAAATACACTAAAGATCAAATAGGTCTACCAGAAAATTTCAGGCATGTGCAACATATTGGTTGGGATCCAGATCGAGGTTTTGATTTAGGACAGATTAAAGATCCACAATTAAATACATTTTTTGCTAAGGTAAGGTGTCTATTTTTCTATTGGTAATATACAATATACACAATGGTTAACATTTCTAAATATTATAAGTCTGTGGTTTTCAACCTTTTTACACCGCATACCACCTACACATTTTGATAATTTTCATGTACCACTTAACCAAGTATGGTTTTTTTTGCTTATCAAAAATTGAATACGTTATTTTACATGTATGGAAAATTATTTTATTAGGAACTACAAAATTGTGATAATATAAGCTATTAATGCACACAAAGAAAATGAAATATCTACAATTGTTATATATAAATTATATTATTATTAATATAAAAAAACCAAATAATATTTATTGTAGGTAATGATCCATTTAAATTTTTTAAAAAAGGACATTTTCTTAGTGTACCACCTACAAGCTTTCCGCATATCACTAGTGGTATGCATACCACAGGTTGAGAAATGCTGTTATAAGTCACATTTTGAGCTATTCAGAAATTTAATTCATATGATTGATACTAAATTTTTTTAGAATAGTATTGATTTTCATATGAAACTATAACAAATTTTAATGATCATTTTCCCAACAGGCCGGGGTTTCCGAAAGTCAACTACGTAATCCTCAGACTCGAGATTTTATTTATGATTTTATTGATAAACATGGTGGTATGGATGCTATTAAAGAAGATGTTCAAGATTCACTTATTCCGCCTCCTTTGCCAACAAGATTTCGTCAAGCTCCTCCTCCACCACCACCTACTTCAAATAATACACCAAATACAAGAAGCCCTGCTCCACCGCCCCCTCGGCCTAATAATGTGACTCTTCCAGTTAAAAAACAAGGTAGGCAATAAACATAAATACAATTTATATATTATAAAACAAAAAATATAGGTACAATAATTATATTATTGTATAAAAAAATTGTGGCAGTGGCTACCACTCTGATCATTGCGAATGGGTCACCGTAATGGATGTGCCAAATTTGAAATCAATGATAATCATTTAAATATGTAATTTTGTCAAAATTTGAACTTGAAATGTCTAAAAAAAAAATTTGTGTATGTATATTTTTTAGCATTGTTGGTTTTAATTAATTATGAGAAATCTAGTACTACATTGTGAAATCTTAGCTGTTCTTCTTGTTGTGTCCGATAGTAAAAATGCCAATAACAATTATATAAAATAATTACACTAAATACAATACTAATAATAATAATAATAATAATACAAAAATAAAAAAAATAAATAAATTAATTTGGTACGTCTAATAAATCACATTTTTGGTAACGTTCTATATGTTGTGTTGTGACCAGTAAGCGGCCACCTCTATTGCATTTGTGTTTGTCAGAATCAGGTCTTCCCTGGTGCATTGTGCTGGGATCATGGTACACGACAAAAGGTGTTCATCGGTCTGTCGTTCTCCACAGTCGCATGTGTCATCTTCTCCATTAAATTTCCATTTTACCATGTTAGCTTTCGTTCTCGCCACCCCGGCTTTCAATCTATTAAGAGTTTTCCATAATGACCATGGAAGGTGTCCACCCATTGGGAGTTATTGTGTAATCTGAGTCAGTTCTTCCGGTTGTAGCTCATCTTGCCACCTTTGCAATCTAGCTTTTTGGGGGGGTTCGTGCAGTTCTTTTGCCGTTTGCATAAAACTTAGCTGTAAGATTGAACCTTTTATACATTTTTAAAAACAAAATAATTCTCAACTTTTTGCAGTTTTGTCAAAATGTCATCTTAAAATTCATGTAAAAAAATTCTTGCATATGTATCTATAATATTTTTAAATGGTAATAATATAACTTATAGGAAATCTTGTATTAATTTTCAAGCATTATGGTGAAGTAAAATTTTTTTACAAACTAAAAGTAAAAAAACAAAAAAATGTCAAATATCTATTAACAGCTTAAAAAGAGTCAAAACATTTTAAAAATTACATCATGTGTTTAAAATAATTATATAAACATTTTATGAAATTTTCAAGTATCATATTTTTCATAAAAATTATCGTTTTTCCTGAGAAATTACCCTAAAAATTTAAAATCGAATAATTATTTCTTCTATACATTTTTACACTAACATATATCATTGTAAAATCAATAAATTCATTGTTAAACTCAGAATATTAACATTTTAACAATTTTATAAACTAAATTGTATTATACTAGCTTTTTTAATTGTATTTATCAAACCTCGTCTAAAAAAAAAGGGTTTTTTTTGTGAAAAATTTAGATTAGCTTAATAAAAATTAAAGTTTTTATATAAATAATAATTATAAAATATTTTTATCAACCTTTTTATATTTTAGAAGATATTTTTATTCCTCCACCTCCGCCATTAATGAATGCAGCTCCACCACCCCCACCCCCACCACAAATGGAATTAACCAAGAGTAAGCCTGTTGAAGCTGTACCAGACACTAGATCTGCACTATTAGAAGCCATCCGGTCTGGTAAAACACTCAAGGTATGTAGACTACTTTTTTATGAAATAAATAAGTTAATTATAATATCAAATATAGTAATTTAATTTTTTTCTTTAGCATGTTGATACATCAAATTCTGTAAAAGCATCGACCACTACAGAACCTAATTCAAGAAATAACTTACTTGATCAGATAAGACAAGGCGTAGAATTGAAATCGGTATTACTTAACATTTTCATTTTTACCATAAATGGTAACATTAATATTTAATACATTTTATAGGTGCAACCAATTGAAAAGAAAAGTATTAAAAATTTAGAAGGGGATGGTTTAGCTGGGGCATTAGCTAGAGCTTTGGCTGAACGAGCTAGAGTTATTCACAGTGACAGTAGTACCAGTGACTCCAGTGAAGGTGATGATGATTGGGATGATTGAGTTGTCATTATTATAATGCAATAACATTTTTTTATTTATATTCTTTAATATATTTATATTTACTGTTGGAAGTAGTTTTGATTTAAACATTTTATTTTTTTTTGATAATTTTGATTTAAATTTGAATTTCATTAACTGCATTTATATTTTATTGTTATGATAATCACAGTTTGTATATTGTATATAATCAATGATTTATAATGTGATATTAAATATTTTAATCAATTTTTTTTTTTTAATTCCGGTTCACTTTTTCCCCCCTAAAGGATACTGTGGAAAGATATAAATTTACTAGCATTTTTATCTAATTATAAAATAATACAAATTAAAATGCCAATAATAAAAGCAGAGTAAGCTAAATATTAACTGTAGATAAATAAAAAAATTAATACGTTTTATAATAATATTTAAATATATTTCATGGATTCATTTTTTATTTTTATGATATCGTTTTGCAAAGGTTTCTCCTACTAAAAGTGGAAATATAAGTGTTGCATCACCATAAATCTAGACAAATAAAAAAAAAAATTAATTAATTGAACTATTGTCAATGAATAGATAAATATTTACTTTCACTGGCGAAGCATTTGCTTTTATTTTACCCCATGAAACAGCTTCATCGGGTCGAGCTCCAGAATCACTGCCATCATATTCTGATGCAGTATTCAAATAAACCGCATAATCAGCACCATTTCTCTAAATTAAACCAATTAATAGTAGTTAAATATATAATTTATGAGATTATTGGATTATAATATTTAGAACCTAGTTTTGTTCATAGCCTGAAGAAAACAATTAAGTGTTAAATTAGTTTGAAAAAAGAAATAACGCATTTCACAGGGGAGACATGCGACAAGTGAACCATGAACAATAAAGATATGTTAAGTACCTACATAGCATCCAATTTAAATCAGAATAGTTTCATATTGGAAATTTGAAATGCATAGTTATTACTATTTATTCCTTATAGTAAAACTTACTAATCTATAAATAATAAATATGCCCTTACCATCAAATTGGCATTGCAAATGTGATGTTTTATCACTCCACCTCCAATTATAATCATTCCACTATTAGCTGCTTTTACCGCCATCGTATTCAGTCTTCTCAAATCTTTGAAACAGAAACATAAAAAAATAATTTAATATAGGTAATAACCTAATTGAAGATAGTACCGTAAAACATTATACGGTTCACTTTACCTTTTAATATATCAATAATAAGACCAGGGTTTCTAAAGGAATGAAAGTACATCATATCTCCTAAACTACCATCGGTTAAAGCTGGACAAAATATGGGTATCTTATTCTTTGCTGCCCAATAGCATATTGATTGTTCGTCATTTATTTCTAAGCCCAATCTTTCAATTATTTTAGATGGAGTCCAAGCAATATTCTACAATGCATATAAAACATCATACAAATTAGGTATTTACTTTTTAGTAATATCATGATTAATATTTTTTTATACATACTTGTTCTTCAAGCATCTTATCTAAAATAGGCATGACCCAATTCTCAAATTTGCAGTAGTTGTTGTTTGGAACTAATAAATTGCCAATTCTATTGAGGCCATCTTCGCGAAGAGTGCTACCTTTTAATTGAAAATCTCCTATAAATGTAGGAGCTAAACATTTTATTAGGTCTTCCTCAACTCCTCCAGCAGTTGTCACTATGCAGTCGACCATCTTATGTTGGACAACAAAGCGTATTGCATCACGATTACCACATGAAACCATATTTGAAGTATAACCAAGGAACATTGTGCAATTTGAACGTCGTTTGATAAATTCGTCTTCTTCATGAATATCTTCTTCAAATGGTTTTTCTCTTTCATCTAACTATGCATAAACTAAAAGTAAATAAAATAAATTCACATCTTCTTCCACCATCTAACCATTTTATTTATCTGTTCGACAGATAATCCAAAATTCGTCGCCTGGAATCCAGAATACCGATAGACCGACAGCAATTGTTCATAGTCGATTCCATTGTTCCAATCATAACCTAATAAATTTAAATAATTTAAAATAATAACAAAATCAGTACATAAAAGTAATTGAACCTTTTACTGTTGGATTTTCTGATGAAATGTCCAGACTCTTTTTCAAAACTGCATCTGATGCTTTTTGTGGCTCCATACCACCGTTAGGTTCTATAGGTATTACTTAAATGTACAAAACTACAAAGTACAAATTGAAAAATAAATAATAATAATAATAAATATTAAAATATAATAGTTAAGCTAGAGGTTAGGTCACTGTATTCGTGCCATGCCGAATGCTCTAAAATATTTAGATTTTCGTTTGAGCTATCACAGTTTTAACCACGGACTAAGATATACAGGACTGGTCACGACAAGGTTGGAGGGTGTGGGGGGTTGACTACGAAATGTAGTACAACAGGCGGTGTTCGGGGGGATACTTTCCTTTTAGCATTACTAGCGCCGAATTAGTGGATACTTTTGGAACTAGAATTTGTAATAATGTGATCTAGTTCCATAAGTATCCACTAAGACGGCGCTAGTAATGCTAAAAGGAAAATATCCCCCCGAACTCCGCCTGTTGTAATACATTTCGTAACCACAATATTCATCTCGTGTCCAGTCCTGTATATCTTAGTCCGGTTCTAACTATGTTATCACTGTTATCACCAATCACCTAAATATTATTGTTATTAATTGTGTAGGGAATATAGTGTGGTCACACTGTCTACATAAAGAGCTATCTTCATAAAGACGTGAAGATAAGAAATCTGCGTTTTTAGTATGTGTATGTATATTTAATAAAATCATATTATATTCTCAATACTGTTACAACTTATAATTTTATAACGTAAATAAATTTTTAATAATATATAATTTCGTGTTACATCTTGTTGTCTGTGTACATAATAAAATATATTTCCTTTTTTTAGTAAGGACACAATTACCTTACAATTGGTGACCTCAAGAGAATAATCACGCGAAATTATGAATAACGCGAACGCCAACAATTCGAACTCGGTTGACACGACGACAAGTATAAACGTTAGTCGCGTATCGGTCAAGGCACCGCCATTTTGGAAAGGTGATCCCAATATATGGTTCGCGCAAATCGAAGCGCAATTTGCACTGAGTGGAATCACAAACGACACAACAAAATACTACCA
Organism: Nasonovia ribisnigri; assembly: GCA_027563435.1. Classification (NCBI taxonomy): domain Eukaryota; kingdom Metazoa; phylum Arthropoda; class Insecta; order Hemiptera; family Aphididae; genus Nasonovia; species Nasonovia ribisnigri. The sequence continues at coordinate 44,161 of JANEHU010001693.1, forward strand.
CGTTATAAGTGCGGTCGATACGGAGATTTTAACGCAAGTAACAGATATTATTCAAGGACCACCGGAAGCGAATAAATACGACACTCTCAAGGCACGATTAATTAATATTTTCACTGATAGTGAAGAAAAAAATTGAGAAAACTCCTGAGTGAGGTCGAACTAGGCGACAGAAAACCATCAACTCTGTTAAATGAGATGCAGCGTTTGGGTGGTAGTGCGCTGAGTTCGGAATTACTTAAATCGCTTTGGTTACAACATCTCCCAGTAGCCACGCAGTCCTGTCTTACCGTCACCAATGGCACTGTGGAAGAGCTATCTAAGTTGGCTGATAAAATCATGGAAATAGGACAACCGCGGTCCGTCGCAACAGTTTCAAGTGACCCGACAGCTGAGTTACTGAAACAATTAATTAAAGATGTGGCAGAGCTCAAAATAGAACGCCAGTCACGAAGAGAATATGATCAGAAGAGAAGTTCTAGGTCGAGATCGCGCTCAACTTTTAAGCCATGGGTACCAGCGAGTGATGGGTTATGTTTTTACCACACCAACTTCAAACATAAAGCAAAGAAATGTGTAGAGCCATGCAAGCAGTATGCTGCTTTCATTGCTAAATCGGAAAACTAAAAACTGTATCTACTCAGGCAGCGGTGGATACACCCTTTTCAGACTGCCACAATGTAGACAACAACAACACAAGTCATCGCCTTACTGTAACGGACAGACTATCGGGTCAACAGTTTCTGATAGATACTGGTTCAGATGTCTCAATAATTCCGTGCAATACAAGGCAAGGTAATACAACAAATCTCAAATTATTTGCAGCTAATAATACAGTGATTAACACATATGGTAAGCAAATTGTAACTATTGATCTTAAACTACGGCGGGTGTTTAGGTGGGAATTCATTAAAGCACCAATATCTAAAGCAATAATAGGAGCAGACTTTTTGCACCACTTTAATCTAATGGTAGATATTCGTAACAAAAGGATAATAGATAAAATTACTAACTTATCTACTCTGTGTATTGAATCGCGTAGCTCAATATGTTCTATTAAAGCATATACATCAGAGCAGAATTTTACAGACTTAATTAAAAAATTTCCTAGTATTATTACAGCACAATCATTCACTACAAGACATGCACATAGTACCGTACACTACATTGAGACTCGTGGTCCACCAGTATTCGAGAAACCGAGGCGATTGGCACCAGACAAATTGGCCATTGCTAAGAAGGAGTTTCAATACATGATTGAACTTGGAATTTGCAGGCCTTCAAAGAGCCCATGGGCATCTCCCTTGCAGATGGTAAAAAAAAAGGACAAGACCAGTGGAGACCATGTGGGGACTACAGGAGGCTAAATGGAGTAACAATTGAGGATCGTTACCCAATAGCGCATATACAGGACTTCAGTCACATGTTGTCAGGTAAAAACATATTTTCCACTCTAGATTTGAAGAGAGCCTATCACCACATTCCAGTGCACCCGGAGCACATACCAAAGACTGCCATCACTACTCCGTTTGGATTATTTGAATTTGTCCGAATGGGGTTTGGTCTGAAGAACGCTGCACAATCATTTCAACGATTCATAAATGAAGTGTTCATTGAACTCGATTTTTGTTTCATATATATTGATGATATACTAGTGGCTTCGCAGAGCGAGGAAGAGCACAGAACACATTTACTTTTGGTCTTCCAACGTTTGGAAAAATTTGGCTTAACAATTAATATACAGAAATGCTGTATTGGTAAGAAGACTGTGAAATTCTTGGGCTATAATATAACTGATAAAGGTACTGAACCAGATCCAGAAAGAGTATCAGTTATACAGGATTTCAAGCAACCTAAGGTAATTAAGGACCTCAGACGTTTCTTAGGGATGATTAACTTTTATAGGAGGTGGATCCCTGGAGCAGCAAAGAGCCAAGCAATTCTAAACGATTATCTTAAGCAGTCAACAAAGAACGACAAGACCCCAATACAGTGGACGTCAGAAGCAGTAGAAGCTTTTAATATGTGCAAAACCAAATTAGCCGAGGTAACTATGCTAACGCATCCACGAGTAGGTGCTAAACTTGCATTGACCACAGATGCTTCAGACAACGCAATAGGCGCGGTGTTGGAGCAAAAAGAAACAGACGGAAACTGGGCGCCAGTAGCATATTTTTCTAAGAAGTTGTCTTCTACTCAACAAAATTATAGTACGTATGACCGTGAGTTATTGGCAATGTATTCGGCAGTGAAACATTTCAAGCACATGCTAGAGGGCCAAATATTTGTAATTTACACTGATCATAAACCACTAGTTACAGCGTTTGAGCAAAAATCAGTGAAGGCATCACCAAGACAGTTGAGGCAACTAGACTATATAGGACAATACACCACCAGTTTGGAATATGTATCCGGAAAGGATAATATACCAGCAGACTTCTTATCAAGGATTGAAACAATAAACTTTCCAGGTACACTAGATTATGAAAAACTGCGGATTCAGCAGGACAGTGACCCAGAGTTGAAGCACCTGCTAACATCCAAAACAGGTTTAAAATTGAAAAAATTACAATTTAGTTCCAGCAACACATGTATTTATTGTGACGTTTCTACTCATAATGTTAGACCATATATACCAGTGAACTTCCGTAAGGCGGTATTTGATTTAATACACAATATAGCACATCCAGGGCAACGTCAAACAGCAAAACAGGTTGCAGCGCGATACGTATGGCCATCTATGCATAAAGATTGTACGAAATGGGCAAGGTCATGTATACAGTGCCAGAAGGCAAAGGTGCAACGTCACACAAAAAGCCCATTCCAAAAGATCAGTGTTCCAACTGCCAGATTTCGGCATGTCAACATAGATTTAATTGGACCATTACCATTAGTGAAAGGTAACAAATACTGTCTCACCTGTATTGACAGATATACTGGTTGGCCGGAGGTTATACCATTGCCAGATATGACTACAGAGGTAGTTGCAGAAGCATTTTTTAGTGGATGGATTGCTAGATATGGAGCACCAGAGCAGATTACAACAGATCAAGGAAGAACATTTGAAAGCAACTTATTTACTGCATTTACAAACCTGCTAGGTATTAGCAAAACGCGTACAACACCGTATCACCCGCAAGCAAATGGGAAGATAGAGCGATTCCATAGGACATTGAAGCAAACCATTATGGCGTATGGCAAAACAGACTGGATTAGCGTTTTACCTACAATATTACTAGGATTAAGATGTGCTTTAAAGGGTGAAGAAAAGATAACACCAGCTGAAATGGTGTATGGGCAGGTATTACGGTTACCGGGTGATTTCTTTATTGAAGAAAAGGCAGTAATATTACCTTCCACATTAGTAACTCAACTAAAGGAAAAATTTAATGTAATATCACCAGTGTTAGCTGTACACAATACTAAAATGAAACCATTTGTATCGGTAAACCTTAAGTCCTCATCTCATGTATTCATAAGGCATGATGCTGTAAGGAAAGCATTGCAAATGCCGTATGATGGCCCATTTAAGGTGATTGAGCGTTCGGAGAAGTTTTTTAAGGTGGACGTAAATGGAAATGAGAAGAATATATCTGTGGACAGACTTAAGCCCGCATTCATGCCTTATGAGAATCCAACACAACACGACCACTCATACTCGGCAGAAATAACTAATAGAAAGAAAAAGTCGGTAGATTTTAAAATATGATACCCAAATTAATAATTTATTGTAATATTCCTAATATTAGTGATATTAGTAATAATTTATTTTTAACTATATAATATTGTGTTATTTTGTTAATGTTATTTTTTTTTAGCTTTGATTATCAGAAGAACTGATTAAGGATTAACTTTTAAGTTTTAATTTGATATGTTTCAAATTTGGATTGTTATTTTTTTTGTTTTTGTTTTATTACTTTTATGGAATATTATATAAACGCAATAATATAAGCATATTATGCTTTATTATATAGACCCGACTCCGTCTCTCGGAGGGGAGTAATGTAGGGAATATAGTGTGGTCACACTGTCTACATAAAGAGCTATCTTCATAAAGACGTGAAGATAAGAAATCTGCGTTTTTAGTATGTGTATGTATATTTAATAAAATCATATTATATTCTCAATACTGTTACAACTTATAATTTTATAACGTAAATAAATTTTTAATAATATATAATTTCGTGTTACATCTTGTTGTCTGTGTACATAATAAAATATATTTCCTTTTTTTTAGTAAGGACACAATTACCTTAAATTGTTTGCCGGTTGGTGGCCGGCACAGCTGATAATATCATAATTTTGTTCTGTGGCTGTTTTATGAGTTCGGATAAAACACGATTTAAATTTTAAGATCCCCATACTTATATTATAATTATAATAGATCGCGATTAAGAGATAAACTCATAGTAATATTGTTCTATGCTAATATTCAAGTCCAAAATAGTGCAAATGTGTAATAAATTATAAGTGTTATTTGTCTATACTCTATTTAGATTTTGAGCCGGTACCGGAATGAGTGATGTGTTTCTTTAATCTACTGACACTTTTTATAGCAGTAAAAGTAATTCAATTTTCTACTTAAACATCTTTTCTGGAAGAAAATTAAATTGGTTAAGGGATTTTTTTTGGAGGGAGGATCAATAGTTAAAAAATTGCTTGTAGTTTTCAAAAGCGTCGTAAAAAATCATAAAAAGACTGAAATTTTTTTACCATTATCAGTTTTTGAACAAAATTAATTTTGTTTTTTGGTGTAACTCAAAATTATATAATAGTAGATAGTAGATACCCATTTTCACCCAAGGGTATTAATACGACCATTTTATACATGATAAAATTTTCAAAATATTTTGACTCTTATTGAGCCATTTATTAATTCTTTTTAATATTTATTAAAACATTAGCTTGGTAAAAAAACTAAAATTTAATACGAAGTCTCTCATAAGTCAATAAAGTTATTTATTCTGAAACCAAACAATTTAAAAAATATTTATCTACCTATACAATTTTTTTTTTACTGTCATTTAAAGTACAGATTTGGACAAAATAAAATATAAAAACAAAGAATAACAATTTTTATAATTTTTCATATATAATTTTACATACAATGACCTTTTCAAATGCAAAGTTTTTGAAAAAAAATTAATTCAACCTAGGTCTTGTACAAACAAGTTCAAATTAATAAGTAATAACCTTAATTATATTATAATCATCAATGGTAATAGTAAAATAAATTACTTTAATAGCAATATAAATATATCATAAAATATTAAAATATATTTGGTAATAATACAGACTGACAGACCGTCTTCGATGACTGTCAACTGAACACTGTATAGCAGAGCAGTTGCCTCCTATCCTCCTTTTTAATAATTATTTTATTATGTTAGGTTAGGCAGTCAATTTATTACTATAGATTTCTATATTAATTGTATTCTTAACATAAGAAATTACCAAAATTAATTTTATAACTTGTGCAGTAGCTGTACAAATTAAGTTAAATTATTATGTACAACCATGATTACTGGTTAGGTTAGATAACTGTGTGTACGATACTATCTTTAAAATATTTAATTTTTTTTTTGACTAGTTTATAATTTGCATAACATTGATTTTGTATGAAGTAATCAATACTTAAAATAAAACTCATATAAAAATGAATCACAAGAAAACAATTTTAATGTTGTATTAAAAAAATATTCAGCCGTATTTTGGAATATATTAGAGTTAGATCATATAAAATAAAGTAATATTGAATACATTGATACATTGAATCCAAATATCATAAATATTATTTGTGTAAAGGAAAAATACATATCAAGGGGCCGGTGGTTGTTGTCGAACAGCTTCTTTAGGGTTCTTGACAACTAAAATAACCGAATCACCACGTAGAAACATTTTAGAAATATATTTGTCTCGACTAACAGCCTTTGCCTAAAACAAATTAATAAAATTCAACTTTTATACTAATTTCAATAGATAATATGCAATGTAAAATAATTACTTTTTTTTTGCCTTTGCCAGTTTTAGGTAACTCAGTCCACATTTCCCGTACATTTTCTAATACCATGTTACAATGGCGGTCAAATGCTTTGATTCTTGCCAAAAGTTTCCTATTGTTGCGGCAGTTTATCAATACTTGAGTATTATTACGTACAGATTGGGTTAATACTGACATGGGGCCTGTAGTGAATTCTTCCTCTTCACGTTTTGCCAATTCTTCTGGAGTCATCTCAGATTTTGGTTTGTTTGCTACAGCAGCCCTATACAAATATAAATTAAAATGGTCATGAGTGAGTAAAAGATAAAAATAAATGTAATGTAAAGTATCAACCTGAAATTCTGAATAACCATACTCACATTGTTATTTGACGTTTTATTAATAATGAAGAATAATATTAAATACAATAATTTGAACTGTTCAACGGTGCGGGGAAGTCTTAACTAACTTAACTTACAACTTATATAAGAAAAAAAAAGTAAATACAATGCTTTAATCTGTTAGGTAAAGACGTAAAGTCATAGAAAACTAAGTAAAGTTGTATACAAAATACAAATATATATTTTTATTAAATTTTTATCTAAACCGTATTTTCTAAGACCGCGATCTAAACAATAAACTTTTACGGTCCACTGGTAATATTTGATAAGAGAATTCAGGGGCTCCACATATTTTTATGTCTGTGACCCACACGCACAATATGGTGGGCGGTGGCTGACTTCAACATGCTATAATATGGCGTATTATACTATTATGCCCATATCCTGATGAACCTGATGTTGACAAGTTAGTTATGTAGTATTTTATATCCGTGGGGGGCCCCCACTGGGGGCTCCCAAAATATACTGCTAACGATGGTGCAAAAATTAATTGGCGGTTAATGATTATCATCACTAAAAACTATTAAGTTACAGCCTTACAAAGTTCACGATTTTTGGTGTTTTACGCATGCTTATAAAGTTTTTTCATTTTTATTTTGTGTTGGGAACACTATAAGTAGTCGAAATAGATCTTAAATTTTCAACTTTAGTATCTTTTCCAATGGGAATGTGAATCTAGTTGGAGCATTGAAGAGGTCAACATTTCCAGCATTTTACAAAGGCGCCCAGAAAACAAAAAAAATTATGGGAAAACTAAAATTTTTACGCAAAATCGATTTTGGTTTTTGGTATAACTCTGAACAAATAACCGTAGATACATGACAATTTTCCTGAGGGCTAAATATTTATATTAGCATTTTCTTTACACCATAAAATGTTGACTCATGTTGAGCTATTTATAGGCATATGAAATTTTCTGTCAAAAAGATTGAAAAATTAATACAATGTTAGAATATCAGTTCAAAAATACATGGGAAATCTTTTTTTTATAAGCATTTAAAGTTTACAAATTTAAATTATTTTGTTATTAAAAATTTATAAAATGTTTAATTTTTATAGCTAATAGTAAAATAAGGTTCCACGTAAGTACCTAGTTTATTTTGTAAAATCTAAAAAGTATATTAACACAATTTTTTTTATAGTTTTATTTTGTTCAAATTTTGGTTAAAACCAAGAATAACGATTTTAATTATTTTGTTGTAATTGAAAAATATTATTCGTGGGTAAGTAAACTTCTAAAGTATGTTATTATATTTTAATGATAATAATAAATAATATTACCTAATTCAACTTGCTGGTTGCCTGGATACCTTATTAATAATAACAATATAAATATAATTATCATATATTTTATATCCTAGGCTGACAAACAGTCTCCACTAAGAATTGCTTTTCGTATACAATGACATGTCATTGAATTCAAATTTAACACCATGCCTTACATAGCGGTCCACTTGTGTACAGCAGAGTCACCCACTTACCAGTTTTTTTTTATTGTTCCCGATTATTTTGATAAGTAGCCCTAATGAATTTTTCACTTTTGTATTAAACAAATTAGTAGAATATATTTCTATTCATCATGATTGTAACACTTAAATTTCTTCCTTGAAAACAGCTTGATTTTGGTTCTTTATAATCGTGGTAATCGTAATGGTATCTTGTATCTATGCTTCTAAGTTCTGAGGGACCCATGCCTGATTGTTCAATATCGTTAGTTTCTGACAGTAGAGTGAAAAAAATTAAATATGTTGAATATTCACCGATCAAGAAAAATTATGAGTGACAATCATTATGCAATATTTTGAATGATCGTGATGTGCCCGCGCCTCGAGAATAAACTTTATTATTCCTTATCAATAATTATCATTATCACTTAATTTTTTTCTCCTTTTCACTGATCATATTTTCACCGGTAGGCGCGCTAATATTCAAATAATGAGTTAGTGGTTGAATTCAAATCTTTAACATAATAATAATATGATATTAAGTATACAATTTACGATAAGCCAAATTCGCCAGCCACGAATTCAAACTACCTAAAATGATGATGGCCTATTTTATATTATTTAGATATTAATTATTATTTTTTTAATATTATCTTAGTTCGTACTTCGTGCATTGTGGAGGTCGTAATGGTTCTAATTGTCATATTATTCCATTAATAATGTACAAATAAGTTTATTAAATATCAAATTTCAAAATTAAAATAATTATTTTAAATTATGATTCGTAAATTGTTGAGCAAATAGAATAAAATAATTATTTTTCAATGAATATAATATATGTAATCTTAGTTAACAGCGTAAAGTGTTGACAGCTCAATCGCTAAGTAAGTAGAATTTAGTTTTGAGTATAAAGCCTATTAATATGTATGCCTTAAATTATATTATTTTTCTTTTATAGATAATTCTACTGACCTACTTTCAAATAATAATTTAAAATGCATACCAGGTATTGGACTGGTGTAAAAATGTTTACAAAAAAATTTCATTCCTCCAGCATCAGGTAAATTATTTAGTACTAACAGCTATTCTAAATTATAATTTGTAATAGGTACCTAAGTTTTAGTTGTCTTGGTATCTTTGGGGTTTTCCCACTTGTTCATAATACAAATAGGTAGTATGTTAAAACACGTGTTGTAATTTTTATTGTGTACAGGAATAATATATAAATAAATTTGGTTGTTAATAAAAAAACCAAACTGACGCGATTGTTGAAATGGCTCAACCTCTTCCTTTTGATGCTGACCAGGCGCGGACTGGTTAGAAAGAGAATGTGATGCTACATAATTTTAGGGCAAATAATAAACATTTTTGGGGAAAATTTAAAAAAAATGAAATTATAAAATATTACAATAATTAATTTTGTTTTAACAAAATATTTCATATATGTTTATTACAATATCTGCTTTTGGGAGACATCATCATTTCAAATTCATATTTTTATATTCATTTATGTAAAAATTTATAAAATGAAATAAATATCATATTTTGTTAAAAAAAAATTTAAATAGATACCAAGTTAACAAACATTAGTAGAAATTAAAGTAAAAATTACATCATATACTTTGTACTGTATGTATGTTAACTTGAAACAATAAAACTACTGAATTTATATAAATATGACACATTTATACAGATGGTGGCAAATATATTTTAGGGCAAGGGATGCTGTGGCATCCCAGCATCCCAGCCAGTCTGCGCCTGATGCTGACACTTGTTTTCCTAAAAAGGCAATCATCATTTATGTCAACCACTCATATGTGTACCCTCACAACTGAGAACTATTGTTGCTGCACTGTCTTACAAAGGTAGACAGGATGAGTTATAAACTAATATTGTTAGTGGTCATATTTTTGAGGCCAGCATTTTGAAGAAAGAATGTATTGAAACATTTAGCAGAACACTTAAAATATTATTCTTTTAGATTGAATGCTACAGTAATTGATGGGAAAAGTATTGCTAATACTATATTAAATGAACTACACCAGGAGACTCAAGAATGGGTTTTGAAAGGGAATCGTGCTCCCCATTTAGTAGCAGTGTTAGTTGGACAAAATCCAGCTAGTAAAATTTATGTGACAAACAAAATGAAAGCTGCTAAAGTTGTTGGTTGTTACACTATTTCAATTGCAATAAAAAAATTTAAATGATTATTGTTTTTATAAATACATATTTTAATTAGGTATTGAAACAAAAACACTAAAGTTCAGCGCATCAACAAGTGAAAATGAGCTTCTTGCCTGTATCAAACGTTTAAATCATGATGAAAATGTTGATGGAATTCTAGTCCAGGTGAGTTATAACTCCTAATAGCAAACAAATTTACTTAATTACTTGTATTGTTATTAGACTCCATATGATATATTTTAAAAATTATACATATTTTAATCATTCATTTTGGACCTAAAAACCTATACCTACACCTTAAAAGAAAATGTATTACTGTACTATAACATTATTATAGTATATAATTTGTACTCCCCTAGCATACATATAATATAATTGACTAGAAAAAAAAAATAATTTCAAACATGTATGTAATTTAGTTACCACTTCCTGATCATATTACTGAACGAACATTGTGCAATGCTGTGGCACCACACAAGGATGTTGATGGTTTCAACATTGTTAATATTGGAAGATTTTGTTTGGATATGCAATGTTTGGGACCATGCACACCATTGGGTGTTCATGAGTTAATTCGACGAACTGGTAAAATTATATACTACATTTAGAAGTATAATATTTTTGTTTCAAATTCAAAATAAAAATTATTTTTTTAGGAATTCCTACTCTTGGTAAAAATGCCGTTGTTTGTGGAAGATCAAAAAATGTTGGTATGCCTATTGCTATGTTGCTCCATGCAGATAATGCAGGTATAATTACAATTTAACTAATAAACTGGTTAGATGCTTTTTATAATTCAAAATTATGTTGTTAAAAATACTTATGCTTAACATACAATCTCTACACTTTTTAAAATTGGACTGATATAATAAAATGATTTGTTAAATATATATATATTTACCTTACTATAGGTACCAATGTACCATACCATGATGAAACTAATACATTAAATAATTTAAAAACATTTTATTAACTATTATTTGCCTGACCTTTACAAATATTGTAAATTACTATAAATAATCAGCATAATCTCCCTTGTTTGGTAATCAAAAAATTGAGAAACTCGCATTGCTTTTTTTCCTTTATTAAAAGAAGTCATGATAATTTTATGTTAAAGAAAAAATGAAACCTTATGTATAATCACCAGGATTTGGGACTTATAAGTCTTATAATCATAATTATAAACGCTGAAAAAGCACAAATACTTCAGTATAAACACTCAAATAAACACGTAAACATATCAAAATAGGCAACGACAAAAATACAAGCATTTTCTTTATTGTCATTTAATTTTTATAAATAAAAACATAAAAAAAATCAAAAACTTTTAGCCTTTTTTAAAACGTTTAATCTTCTTTATTATAATTCTTATTGATTTTCTAAAAAATGAATGTATTAATTTGACTGGTTAGTAGATACTATATAAGCAAACAAATACAATTCCCGGTGTTTATTACTAGGAAGTATGATATGAAGGAGAAAAATTATTTTTAGTTCTAGCTTTACCGTGAACAAAAAAAAAACAGAATTTAACTAAAATTTCTAGGTTTTTATCGGTGGCACATGTCATCATAAATCATAATCAAGCAGAGATATGCAAAAAAGCAAAAATAATCAGATCAACTGGAAATATGCCTTTATTTTTAATGTGATGTAATTTATTTTAAATATTATATTAAGGTGAGACATCAGCAATGGATGCAACAACAACAATATGCCATCGATATACACCGCCAGATCAACTAGCTTCATTTACTAAAACAGCTGATATTATTATATCAGCAGCAGGTAAAATATTTAATTATATTATTTAAAAACATAAATGTTTCTTGAAATAAACTCTGGATTTATGAATTAATCAATTAGGTGTTCCGAATTTAATTCGTGCTGATATGGTTAAACCAGGAGCAGCCATAATTGATGTAGGAATAACCAGAGTGGAAGATCCCAAAACATCTAAATCATGTCTAGTGGGAGATGTTGACTTTGAAAACGTGAAAGAAGTTGCAGGATACATAACACCAGTCCCTGGAGGAGTTGGTCCAATGACAGTGGCAATGTTAATGCGTAACACAATTGCTGCTGCTAAAAAAACTGTGATTTACAACATACTTGATCCTGGTGCAGTAATATATAAACAAGCATCACAAATTAAACCGTGAATGCAAATCAAGCTAAAAACTATTTTATTAATTGATATTTCAAGGAAAATTTGTTCAGCTATAGATTTGAAAAACTTGTACCAGCATGTGATGATAAAAAAATTAAGTTCATCGAAATAAGATTTAAAATATATGATGTGTTACAAATTACAATTTTATAATTTAAATAATATTATTACATATTTTACATTCATTATTTCACATTGGTATGATGTTGTAAATTATTCTTGTCATGACTGGTAACAAAAAAAAGCAAACATAAAATTACAAACAACCTAGTGAGATAAGCTATATTTTTGATTTTGAGCACTGTTAAAGAGATAAATTGACAGACAAAAACAAATTACTTGTTGACATTATACCAGAAATGTATGATTAAATAAACAATTTTTTTTTTGCTTTCTACTCATTATTGTAATTTAATTTTTACATACTTTACAAAACCAAAAAGATTATTTTACTACAACTTTATGGTGTTACAATATTAAAAAAAAAATTTTAATTAATTAAATATAAATAAATGTAATTTCTGGTTTTTAGCCTTTTAGGGTTAACTTAAAGGTATACAATAAACACATCAAATTTACAGTACCGAATATAATACCAACTAAATGTATAGAATCCCAAGTTTAACAATTTAAACGAATACTGTCGAGTTTAAAGTTAATAATAATTAGGTATAGAACCTTATTAATATGTTAATTTTAATTGTATTGACTTGGGTATATTTTATATTTTATAATGATGAAATCCGGGTTTAGAATGATGTAATTTTAGAATTATGTGTGTTTTTAATTTTAATTTTTTTTTGTGTCTGTATAGCTTTGATTTTTAAGTTCAGTATCTTTTCCGATGGGAAAGTAAATTTAGTTGATGCATTCGCGAAGTCTTAATTTAAAATTCCCAGTAGATTACAACCGCCGGGTTAAACAAAAAAAAATTAAGAAAAAACTGAAAATTTTACGCAAAATTTGTTTTCGGTAAAATCGATTTTGGTTTTCGGTGTAGGTAACTCTAAAAAAAATACCTTAGTCCGTAGATATATGAAATTTTCACTGAATGTTTATATTAGCATTTTCTATACACCAGAAATTATTTTGACCCATGTTGTGCTATTTATAGGCATACAACATTTTCGATTATTAGTTTTTTTTTTTATAACTAAGATTTCAAAATTGAATACACGATTTCTTATAAATTTTTCTATTTTTTCCCAAAAAAAATGTAGGTTCTTAATTTAAAATTATGATTTGTGAGTTCTTAAAACGTCTAAAGTATATTTGTATATACAAATATGATAATATTCAATATTATGCTAAGAATATTAATTCAACTAAATATAACGTTTTAAAAATAACAATATAAAATATCCTAGTCTGACAAGCCGTCTCCGCTTTGAATTGATTTTCGTATACAATGATGTTACCTACCTATATAGGTACCTACAACAGTACGACACCATTGAGTTCAAATTTAACACCATCTATTACAGTGTCCCCCTTGTAACCTTCCGTACAGCAGAGCGTCACCCACGCCGTACCCGTTTATTTTGATTCTAAGCTATTCAAGAATATTTTTAATTTCCTTAGATTATTTCCAATAGATATTAATAAAAATATGTTTTCTTTAAAAAACCTTATAAATGTAATCCAAAATTCCTCATAATGAATTTGTTCATAATTTTTTCAATATCAACACAATACAATTTTCAAAATATTTCAACTAATTTTCAGATTTTATTTTGCGAGACATATAAGAACGCCCGTATGTTGCGTGTTCAACACAATTAATAATTAATTGCATAAATATATTATTATTATATTCTACATCTACGATTTCTACGACCTGGGTGTGCGATCGTCACCTGTGTTTATACGTATTATATAAATTGCGCGCTCCGCACGTAAAATTTGCATCTACGTCACCCGAGTAGCAGATTGTCCGTGACAATAAATATTAATTTTAAGTCTAAAAAGTAAATGTAAGCCCCTAAAGAATAGGTGATCAACTTATTTATATGTCGACTCTTCGGGTTGAATATAGGAGTGCTATATCTAGAGTACAGATTCCATAACAAGGGACTGCCATGTCTTCATCTCGCACTGAACTAATAGTAATGAGTTATTTTATGAAATTAACTTGAGCAGAATGAAATATATGAATAAATGTTGTATAGGTACAAAATTACTGTTTTACGAATTGTCTGTTCATTGTTGGCCTATTAATTTTTTTTTGTTCATTGAAATTATTAGAACTGCGAATCGTCTCTGACGAATGACCAGGATTGACGTTTGCCATAGATGATAGATATTATAATATGACATCGTCATCAGTTTTTAAGTTTTTTACTTCTTTGGATGAGACCATTCATTTTTATTTCATATTTCAAAATAGAATATTATTCTGCAGAGTATTCAAATCTATAAAATTAATAACAAGGAATTCTGTAGGTATAATGTGTTATTTAGCTACATTTTTGTTGAGAGTTAATTATTTTTCGGCATTTTGCAACATTGGCAATAATATTGTTTTTAGTTTTAATGGCAATTTTGGCATAATTATAACTTAATATAAAACTACTCTAGTGCCGGGTCGCACTAATAGCGCACTAGATGTCTAGATAGTAAGTTAATGGTCCCTTATACAAGGTTTAGTGGCCCACGATCGGTCCATTAAATTTAATAAATTGTTTATGCAACACCGCATTATAGCGTAGAGAGGGACTGGAACCTTTTGGATTTTTTCGGTTCTGGTTCCGGTTTGGTTCTTAAAAATAAAAGGGGGTCAAGTGGATATCAACTCCGCTGTACAGTGAGCTACAAGTAGATCACTGTACTATAATGAATGCCGGATGGGTATTAAATTTGAATTCAATGATATAATATCATTGTATAAGAAAAACGATTCTGGGACGGAGACAGTATGTCAGTCTAGGATATTTTAAATTATATTGATATTGTTATTATACAGTAGCTGCTAAGTTGAATTAATATTATTCATATTATTTATTATTAACCTAAAATTATCAGTGATGCTATAAAATATACTTCTACTCGTTAAAATTAATTTTAATATGTAATTTCGTCCAAATTTGAACTTAAAATGTCTGTAAAAATAACTGTGTTTATATATTTTTTAGATTTTTTGATTACAGTATGTACTATTATTAGAATCTATATTTTAAATTTTCAATCCTTAGTTATAAAAACTGATCATTTTATAATTGTTTAATTACAATGATTGATAATTTTCGAGATTTTGATGAATTTTGTCAAAATTCGAACTTTAAATGCTTATAAAAAAAATGTGTGCCTATGTATTTTAATATTTTTCAATTGCTATTGTAATAATATATCAGGAGCCTTGTATTAAATTTTCATTATTTTTGGCCCAACAAATAAAATTTTATTGATATTAATAGAAAAAAAAAACTAAAAAATTTGAAAATTGAAATCGTCCATAAAAAGCTGAAAAACAGTCAAAATATATTAAAAATTAGATGGTGTATATAAATAGCTTATATAAACATTCAGTGAAATTTTCATGCATCTACAGTTATTTGTTTTGAATTGCAACAAAATAAGAAAATCGCTACATGAGAAATCGAGTGAATATCTAATCTTGTACAAATTTGAACTTAAAATGCTCATAAAAATTTATTATGACTTGCTTATAAACTTTTTTTTATTGGTAAAATTAGGCAAACTTATGAGGAATCTTGTATTACATTTTCAAATCTTAGATTTAAAAAGAAAATTTTTTATGAATTTCTAACTCAAAATAAATTGCACATTTTCGTCATTTTTACGTATTTTGTCCAAATTTGAACTTTGATTACCTATAAATAAAAATTGTGACTACGGATTTTTAATATTTTTCATCTGCCTTTGAAACTATATATTAGAAACCTACTATTAAATTTTCAAGATTTTTTACCCAACAAATAAAATTTTATTGACATTTATAGAAAAAAAAACTAAAAAAATTGGAAACTGAAAATGTCCGTTAACAGCTCAAAATAAGACAGAATATTTTGAAAATGCTACGGTGTGTAGAAAATGCTTATATAAACATTCGGTCGAAATTTCATGTCTCTACAGTCATTTCTTTTAGAGTTATACCAAAAACCAAAATCGATTTTGTCGAAAATTGGTTTTCCGTAAAAATTTCCGTTTTTCCCATAATTTTTCATTTGTTTTTCCAGGCGCTCTTGAAAACTACTGGGAAATTTTGACTTTTGACCCCCCAAAGTACCAACTAGATTCACTTTCCCATCAGAAAAGGTACTATTGAAGAAAATCGAAGCATTTTTTCTGTCCTAAAACGTGATGACAGACACAAAAATAAAAAAAAAAATAAAAAAAAAGGGCGGGTAAGTGTATGTCGCTCTGCTGTACAGTAGGTTACAAGTGAGTCACTGTAAT